>APFE030827601.1:63825-109492 GCA_000404065.3 Pinus taeda | reverse complement strand
AAGAGAAGGAGCTAATCTCTTGTTAGGAGGAGCTATCCCTTTGAAGGAGGATTCTATCCCTTTGAAAGAGGACCTAGTAACTTCCCTCCATTGCACTATAAATTGAGGCATTGGGTTAGTGGCTAGGGAGGTTAGAAGCTGAACATTTTTTTGGGTAAATGCTGGTGAAATCAAGACTTCCTATTTGAGCTTAAGAGGAGAGATCACATACCTTTTTGGCTTCATTTGGGGAGTGAGTGAAGCTTGTCAAAGTAGAGGAGACTTCTTGTCGGACCCTGGGAGGAGCTTGTACAGCGTCAAGGCAAAGGCTCTAAAGTTCTTCTTCTTTTGAATTAATACAATCAAACTCATTTTTCTCAACAAGTATCTCATGTTATTTGTTTCATGGACTCCTTGACTTTCATGTTAAATATGTTTTATAATACTGGTTATTCAGGTGCTATTTAATTGTTTACCTTGTTTGTGTTTGCAGGTTTGCGACAAAGGAACTTACTTGGATCAAAGGAGCAAAAGCATCCCCAAACTTGCGTTGGACATGAGGTAGGCCTTAAACACATTTGTTTGCCATTATTTATAAAGCGCATTTATAGAAAGATAGTGTCTGGTTGGTTTGTTTGTCATTAGGTCTTCATTAGATTCTAGGAAGGTCTATCTTGTCCGCAATATCGACTCATTCCACATGACAGTATTGATCGGGGGCACCCTCAAATAATAAGCAAAATTGGTGAAAATGGAGTGAACCCACTCAGCGGTCGACGCGTGGCAAGCAGAGGAGAGAGAAAACCACCGCTGATCATGCATTAACGATTGAGCAAGTCAACCACGCTAAACGTGCATATGGAATCATATCTAGAGGCCTAATGGGAAAGTGGAATCGACGGGGGATTAAGCCACAACTTTTAAAGATTTGACATCTAATTTGACTACCAAGGTGCAAAAGACTCATTCCATGACGTAACAGAAAAACCAAACTGATGAAGTGAATTGGCGCAGCTGCAGGAGGACATGTGGCCACTCCCTGTCAGCCTGATGATGATGCTGAACAGGGAAGTCCAAGCAAAGCTGTAGCAGGCGATCCGATGGGAGGTGGAAGAGGAATCTAACAGCCATGGGTATGAATGGCCTTAAAGCCATGAACAAAGAATAGAAAACACACACACCTGGAGAGGAGGACAGAACATAGAAAGGAAGAATAGAGGACAATGAAGTAACAGCAGAACGGAAGACAGAGGGCTGAGCTGACTGAAGGCAGCATCAAGCACCAAAGATCTTGAGGGATTCAAGCTATCCTAGAGAGGATATGTTCGGACTGAGCACACATTTGGCTCTCTCCATTATAAACTAGAAGGTCACAAAGCTGGTAAGGAAAAGAGTCTGTGTACTCTAGTGGCTTGGGGAATCCAAGAACCACCTTCCCAAGCAAATTTCCATTTTCAGGAGACTCACATTGAGCTCCTTCATTGTAATTCTATGCTTCAAGACACAATAAAAGAAGGCCACCATTGAAAGCTAGACTGGAGATGTAGCCCTGGAGGATAGGGTGAACTCCTTATTAAGTTCTTGTGTTCTTGTATTTGCTTACTGTGTTTCTCTATTGTTTTCCATTTCAAGTGTCTGTGTATTTGCAATCTAATCGATCCGTTGCTTAAATAACATAGACGCACACACCAACACATGAGTCTGTAATACCTTCATTTAATAAATCTTAATTGAGGTCACTCATAGGGTGATTATCAGATCAACTGGTATCAAAGCTCTAGGCTGTAAGGTTTGACAAGCTTATGTTGGTTTAGATGTTGAATGCTCACTAGATCAAAGCTCAAATTAGGAGAAGGAGAGTTGGTCGAAACTAATCCTGAAATTGGGAGCGTCTATCCTTAGAAGAAAATGTTAGAGGAAGGTTCTATGGGGCCAGACCCTTAATTCATAGAGAGTTTCCTAGCTATAAAGTCTATGGTAGAAGAAATGTATAAGGACTTTAGGAAGCATAAGGGTGAAGATTCATCAGGTTCTAAACAAGACAAAGAATAATATGAGTCTCATTCCCATGACCACTCAAAAGGAAAGAGGAAAGAGGAGAGCTTTCTCACACCTCCTAATAGCCCTGTGCATAATAAGAAAGTATCTTTGATTGAGCTAGATGTTAAATTTGATTTGCCTATATATGATGGAGAGCTAAATGTTGAAACGTTGGACAATTGGATTAGACAAATTGATGTGTATTGCAGAGTGCAAAACATTGACTCAGACAAGAGCAAAATTCAGCTGGCAAGCCTACGCCTAGGAGGCACTACCTTGATTTGGTCGGAAGGCAGAACCCGAGTTGACATGAAAAGACATGAGAAGACTATCTCTGTCTAGAGTGAATTTGTTTCTGCAATCAAGAAGCAGTTCTATCCATTGGCCTACATGCAACAAGCCATGATGAGTTGGCAAACTCTTCAGCAATTGAAAGGGAAAAGTGTGCAAGGCTACACCCAAGAATTTAGAAAGAGAGCATTGATTCTAGGGATATCATTAGACTCACCAGAGACTCTTTTGAAGTACATTGGTGGTCTACACAGCAACATGAGGCATATCATCCTCATATTAAATCCCACTAGTATAGATGAGGTATTTGTACAAGCTACTCATCTAGAAGCTAGAGGAATGAATGGAAATCCAGAAGTTGGGGGACCATCCCAATCCACTGCAAGCAAGAGCAAAGAGAAAAGAAAGTAGAAGTGGAAAGCAAGGAAGGCTAACACTGCACAGAAAGGCAAAGCTTCATGCAATCACTGTAAAAAGGAGGGGCATGATGATGAGTAGTGTTGGATTCTGCATCCAGAGCTGAGACCTAACAAGTTTGAGGGCAAGAAGAAGAAGACTGTTGTAGCTATTCAGAAAGATTTGGGGTCAGACTCGGGAGATGAAATAATCGTTGCAGCCACAGGTATAAAAGGTAAGAATTCTGAAGAATCTACTAGTAATTCTGCTCAAACGTTTATTGATGAAGAACATGAGAGAAAAAGACACAAGATTTTTCATATTCAAGTTATTTCCAAATATCAAAAGATTGATACTTTGTTTGATAGTGGTTCACAAGTAAACTTGATTTTTGAAGCAATTGTAAAGAAATTGGGATTAGAAACTACACCTCACAAGAAACAATACCCATTAGGATGGTTGAATGATAAAGCACAACTACAAGTGACTAGACAGTGCAAACTCAAGTTTTCTTTTGGGTCAGCATTTGTAGATGAGGTTGAGTTGGACATAATTCCTTTGGATATATGTGGAATTGTTTTAGGAAGTCCTTACTTGTATGATAGAAAAGATATTTTCATTAGAGCTAAGAACAAGTATCTACTTGTTAAAGATGGAATCAAATACTTTGTGAGAGCTCACAAGCTCAAGAATAGTTATACTCTCATAAATTCTAGGCAAATGAAAAGAATGGTAAATTCATGCAAACAATTCTTACTAATGGTTGTAAAGGAAAAGAAACCTGATAAAACCAATGTATTTGAGGGTTGTAATGCTAAGCAGCAAGCTGATATAGAAAATATTGTTTGAGAGTATGATGTCCTATTTCAAGAACCTAAAGGTCTGCCACCCAAAAAGGAAATAGTACATGATATTATTTTGCAGCAAGATGTTCCATTTCCTAACATTGGGATGTACAGGTTGTCTACTTTAGAGAATGTTGAAATCAAGAAGCAGGTGCAGGAGTTGCTCGAGAAGGGGTTCATCAGGCCTAGCACATCACCATGTGGGTCACTAATCGTTTTGGTGAGAAAGAAAGTTGGCTCATGGAGAATGTGCATTGACTATCAAGCACTAAATAAGATAACAATTAAAAATCATTATCTCCTTCCTCGCATAGATGATCTTTTAGATCAATTGAAGGAAGTTGTTTATTTCACCAAGTTAGATTTGCACAATGGATACCATCAGGTCAGAGTTGCAGAGCAAGATGCATGGAAGACTACTTTTAAAGCAAACTAGGGATTGTATGAGTGGTTGGTTATGCCTTTTGGCTTAACCAATGCCCCTGCTACTTTCATGAGATTAATGAATGATGTACTCAGGCCTTTTCTTGATGATTTAGTTATTGTGTATCTGGATGACATTCTGATTTTTAGTAAAGCACGGGAAGAAAACTTAAAGCATGTTAAGTAGACATTAGATGTTTTCAAAAGAGAAAAACTTTATGTTAAACTCTCCAAATGTGAGTTTGGAAAAACATCTCTAAATTATTTGGGTCATATAGTAGGGGGTGGTGAATTGAAATAGATCCCTCTAAAGTGGCATTCATTGTAAACTGGCCTAAACCCAAGTCTGCTACAGAATTCAGAAGCTTCTTAGGAGCAACACAATATTGGAGGAGGTTCATTTCTAATTTTTCCTCAATTGCAGCTCCCTTACATGCTTTGACATGATTGAACAAGGTGTTTTAGTGGAGGAAAACATCAGAAAGCCTTTGACACCTTGAAAGAAAAGATTATTATAGCACTTGTACTAGCACTGCCATCTACAAAGACCGTTTGAGATCCAAACAGATGCCAGTGACTATGCCATGGGAGCAGTGTTGACACAACACGGTAAACCCATATTTTATCATTTTGAGACTTTTAATCCTGCAGTAGTTAACTATCCTACATATGATAAAGAATTGTATGCATTAGTTCAAAGTGTGAAAAGTGGAAACATTACTTAATGGGAAAAGAGATAGTAATACATACTGATCATCAACCATTTCAATATCTACACTCCCAAACTAAGTTGCAGTAATCAAGACATTATTGATGGATGGGTTTTCTACAACAGTTTCATTTAGTC
The DNA here is from genome assembly GCA_000404065.3 of Pinus taeda. NCBI lineage: Eukaryota > Viridiplantae > Streptophyta > Pinopsida > Pinales > Pinaceae > Pinus > Pinus taeda. Next base: position 104,671 of record APFE030827601.1, on the reverse strand, counting down.
ATCAGATATAAAAAGGGCATACATAACAAAGTTGCGGACATGTTATCTAGACCCATTATAAATGCATCTACTATACTTAAGCATAATTTTGTACTACATGAAAGCTACATTGAACAATATGCTCAAGATATAGACTTTAAAGATGTATATGCAACTTTGAGTCAAGGCAAGAAAGTAGAAGAATTGGATTATCATGTAAAGGACCGACTCTTATATCATTGTGGGAAACCCTGCATTCCACAAACTGAGAGAGTAAAGATAATTAGATAGGCACACACTTCTCTGTTATTAGGTCACTTTGGAGTAAGTAAAACAGTTGCATAGCTGCAAATATTTTGTTATTAGCCAAAAATGAATGAGACGGTTTCTAGATATGTAGGAGGGTGTACTATGTGTGCTAAAAGCAAACCCAACAATAGAAAACTAGGCTTGTGCACTCCCCTACCAGTTCCTTCTCATCCTTGGGAAAGTGTTTCCATGGATTTTGTTGGAGGATTGCCTAAATCTAGGAGAGGTCATGATTATCTGTATGTGGTCATGGATAGGTTAAGCAAAATGTGTATTTTGATACCTTGTAATAAACAGATTACAGCTGAACAAACTGCAAAACTATTCTTTGAACATGTATGGGTTCATTTTGGATTACCCACTTCTATTGTATCTGATCGAGACACCCGATTTGTGGGTAAGTTTTGGTCAAGTCTGTGGGAGCTAATGGACACCCAAATGAAGAAAAGCACAGGTTTTCATCCACAAACCAATGGCCAGACAGAAGTAGTTAACTGGATAGTGATTGAGTTACTCAGAGGATATTACAACAAACATCCTAAGCTTTGGGATGAACATTTGTGTTATCTGCAGCATGCTTACAATAGAGAAAACCACTTCTCTACACAAAGATCTCCTTTTGAAACCTATTTTGGTTTCATACCAAGGTCTCCTTTAGATTTTGTCTTTGTTAAAGATACCATAGTTGATGGACACAGTGATGTGGACAAGGCAACTAGGTTCATTGAAAAGATCCAGGAGATCCACCAGGCAGTATAGAAATAACTGGAAAAGAGCCAAGCCAAATACAAGGCTAGGCATGACAAGCATCGGATGGAGCATAGTTTTCAAGTTGGTGACCAAGTTTGGTTGTATATCAGCAAGGACATGATGCAAGGTGAAGGTAAAAAGCTAAAGCCTATCAGGTATGGACCCTTCAAAATACTTGAGAAGATTGGGGAAAATGCTTTCTGCCTTGATCTACCAACTTACATGCACATCTACTCAGTTGTAAATACAGATTGCTTGAGATTGTTTCAACCTTCAATGATTGAGGATCCTGAAGAGAAAAGTCAATTTCCTTCTATTGATGACCTGCTACCTAAATATCTTAATGAATTGCAGGAAGACATAGTCTTGGATAGGAAGGTGAGAACGACGCGCAACAGAGATGTTGAGTACCTCAGAATTGGACTCAAAGGTTCAAAACTGAGCAGAAGTGGATTGAGATTGGGCAAGTGAGGCAGCAGTACCCTCACTTAGTCAATGCTTGAAAGAAAACCAACTTTTGGTGGTCCAAAATATTTTCAGTGGGAAGGTTGTGATCCGAATTGGATCCATAAAGAGAGATAAATAGAGCCATGGCTATACTAGGTTAGGACAGACTTCAAAGAATTTACAACAACGATAAAAAAAACCTCTAAACCAGTGGCAATTGCAACCAACATGGAACGACGAGGACCTCAATCAAAGCGCACTAACTGAGGCCCATGGAGACTGCACAGAAGGTGAATTTAGACCCTGGGAGGCCCAGATCAGGAAACAGAGGAGGTTCTGGATTTAAGAGATCTGTGGTTTGTATCTTTGAATTAATAACTAGAGAACCCACAGTATGAGTATTTTTATGGCATAAAAATACTCATACTGTGGGTTCTCCGGTTATTAATTCAAAAGATACAAACCACAGATCTCTTAAATCCAGAATCTTGTCCCTACATGGAGGGGATGTTTGGAGTGAAATCCTTTTACTCGAAAGATTTAGAGTGAGGATTGCAAGAAGAGCTGCAGATCTTAATTTTCTTAAAAACTGTAGGGACAATAATCTAATTCCTCCATTTGCACAAGTCAAGCATAGATTGCAGAACAAATATAACAACAAGGCGTGTTTACAACTAAGCTTCTCTCTAATTCGCTCAGAAATTAAAAGGGTTAGGGCTTCTCTGGAAAATCTTGGATGCTTGGCTCTCTCAGCACACCTTAAACTGGCTAACAGCTTTAACAAAAATCTCTGGTCTATCATTGATGCCAGGATTTCTCTTAAAGCTGGAAATGAAGGACAAATTGCTCTGGAAGGACATCGCAAGAAACTGTCCAGTCTATTAAGAATGAAGGATATTGACAGGGTTAAGGGTTCCGGTTATTGGATAAACAGTGTTAAAGACAACACAGTCACCAGGCTGGACAGTGTTCTAGAAAATAAAAACCGCAATAATACCCAGAATGGCATAGTTGGCAGCGCTACCCAGAAGATTCAAGTGGTAAGAAATAACAGTGGCGATGACCCTGATCATGTTAACGCGGTGACTGGTGGGATTAATAATCTGATTCCTCCAGGGGTTAGCGCAGAGACCGGTGGGATTAGTGCGCAGGATTATGAGAACGCAGAAGCCAGTGTATATACGCAGAAATTTGGTGTTAAAAGCAGGAATAATCGAATAATAATAAATAAAGATATGATTAACAATAAAGATATGGTTAAAAATAATACGCAGGTTCATGATATAGATAATTCAATCAGCGTAAAGGATCAAGTGGCGATGAATAACAGTGACCATGACACAGATCTTGTTAACGCAGATTCCAATGGATTCATTATTAATACGCGGGATTATGATGCAGCCAGTAGCAACAAGATTAACGCAGAAGTTGCAAACAACGTGAAGGATGGAACGGTATTTAATAATGATAATGCAGGAACCAATTTGTTTATTAATAATAATATGCAGGGTCATGTTGTAGTCAGCGGGGGTGGTAACGTTAAACAAGATAATTTCCGTTTTAATAATTTTAGTGATAGCGCGCAGAACCACGTGAAGGATAGAAGTGTATTTAATAATGATAACGCAGGAACCAATTTGTTTATTAATAATAATACGCAGGGTCATGTTGTAGTTAGCGGGGGTGGTAACGTTAAACAAGATAATTTCGGTTTTAATAATTTCAGTGAGAGCGCACAGAACCTTGGTGTTAGCAGAAATCAGGATTCGGCTTATGATTCAATCAAGATCGGTAGCAAGGGCGAATGTAATGGGTTAGACAATGAAGTCTTGATTAATAATGAAGGTAGAAACAATCAAGATGCTTCAAGGAGTTCCAAAGATGGTACCAGGTCTTCAGCAAACAACTGGGAGTCTAAATTAAAAAGAAAGGTGGTCAATCTGTCTTCCCAGGAACTTGATCCAAAAATCATTAATGTTCTCAGCAAAGGCATGGGGTTTGCTGTGGCTCCTAAAAACCTCCCTATTGAGAAGATGATATGTAGCATTGAGGACGGTATTAATAACCTTCCGGTAGATGAGAAAGAAGCATTGAGACAAGAATTCTCTCTCATCATGAGGAAAGCCAAAACCCCCAAAAGCAACCTGAGTAAGGAAGAACAAAAGGCTTTCAAATCCCTGTGGAGCAATGACAAAATTGTGGTTCTTAAGGCAGATAAAGGAGGAGCAGCAGTCATCATGGATAAGATGACTATGTGAAGAAAATGAATGATCACCTAAAATGTGGCAGTTATAAGAAGCTGAATAGTAATCCCATCCCCAAAATCATGAAGGATGTAAAAAAGATCATCTCAGATTCCAACTTTGACGATAAAATAAAAAAGAAATTAATACCCTCCTGTGAATCTATCCCTAGAATCTATGGTTTACCCAAGATCCATAAAAAAGGGGTCCCCCTTAGACCGATAGTAAATACTATTGGCTCCCCAACCTATGAACTTGCTAAGTATGTTGCTAAAATTCTTAAACCCCTGGTCGGTAACACTGATTCCTTCATCAAAGACTCCCAGGACTTTGTAAATCTCATTAAAAATGAAAGGATTGAGCGTGATGACATCCTTGTCAGCTTTGACGTGGTATCCTTATTCACCAAGATTGCTCTTGATGAGGCCATTCAGGTTATAAAAGATGTTACTGATCTAGGGACTGCAAGATTGGCTGAAATCTGCTTAAGGTCAACTGTGTTCACCTTCCAAGGAGTATTTTATGAGCAAACATCTGGTGTGGCAATGGGATCTCCCCTCTCACCAATCGTAACCAACCTATACATGGAATACTTTGAAAAGAAGGCCCTTGAATCATATCCTTTAAAACTAGCATGGTGGAAGCGATTTGTCAATGATACAAATATAAAATGGACTCATGGTAAACCTGAGCTTTACAAGTTTTTCATTCACCTGAATTCTATCTCTCCAGAAATAAAATTTACTATGGAACTTGAGGAAAACATGAGCATCCCATTTTTAGATGTTCTAATCATCAGGAAAGAGGATGGCTCTTTAGGACATAAAGTCTTCAGGAAGTCAACACACACAGAAAGTTACCTCCATGCTGATTCCCACCATCACCCAGCCCAGAAGTTTGGTGTTCTAAACACCCTTGCCATCAGAGCCCTTCAAATATCTGACTCAGAGCATCTGAAGGAAGAAAAGAAGCATTTGGTTTCAACCTTTAAGAGCATAGGTTACAAGGAACAAGAGATTAAAAGAGCCATAGAAAAAGCCGAAAGAAAGTTACTATCTCATAAACCTAAGGCTCAAGACCAGCCTCAGAGTGGTAAAGTTTTTCTACCTTATATTGATGGAGTTACAGATAAAATCGCTAAAATCCTAAGGAAGAAAAACATCATCACGCATTTCTCAGCCCCTGGAACTATTAGGCAAGGTTTGAGGTCTGTAAAAGATGATGTTGACAAACATCAACTCAAAGGAGTCTACAAAATAGATTGTTCATGCGAAAAAAGCTACATTGGTGAAACAGGTCGCTCCCTCCAGACAAGGCTCAAGGAACATGGCGCTGATATTAAGAATGGAAGATCTCGTACCTCAGCCTTGGCTAAGCACTCCACTAAGACTAAGCACCATATATGCCTCGAAAGCGCATCGATTATCGCAAGGGAGGAGCAGCAGCAGAGACGAAAGATCAAAGAAGCGCTTGAAATTATCAAGCATCCTCATAATCTAAACAGAGATAACGGTATGGAGATTAGCAGGAGCTAGCTTCCCTTGATCAAGGAAGCAAGATCGCAAACTGACCCCAAGTATAACAGGTAAGCAGATAAAATATTCTAATAACCCTATTTTAATAATTAACCCTAAATCTCATCATAATATAGGAATTTCTAATATTTTAACCATCATATTAATTAATTATAATTAATAAATAGGGATTTTTATATATTAAGTAGTATATTAATTTTTCCCATTAATTAGTTATAGTTATTCTTAATTAATTAATTAATTAATTATTAGGGTTATTAATTCATAATTGTAGTATATTAGGGTATATATACTAATTATTATACTAATTAATATTCTAATTAATAATTGAGGAGATTGATAGTTTATAATATAAAATGAGATATATAATATAATAAATGAGGATATATATATAAATTATATATATATATATATATATATATATATATTATATATATATATATTATTAGTATATTAATTATCTCCATTAATTAAATAAAAAACATAATTAATAAATGTTGATATATATACTCATTAGTATATTAATTATCCCGTTAATTAATTAATCATATATTATTAATTAATAATTATTAATTAATTAATTAATAATTTTTAAGGATTATTATTTACAACAATAAAATTAATAAAACATATTAATAAGTAATAAGTTATAATAAAATATCAAAATTAATAAATTAATAATAAAAATTATTTAAAATTAAATCAATTTAAATTAAATTAACTTATTAATTTTTATTTTAATTAAATTAATAATTTTATTTTTAATTAAATAGAATTAATTTAATTTAACAATTTTATTTATTCTAATTAAATTAATAGAAATTAAATATATAAGAGTAATAAAATAAAAATAATTAAAATAATTAAATTAATTTAATGAAATTAAATTAATAAAATAAAATTAATAAATTAATAAAGCCGACAGTGTATTGTTCCAAATTTAACCTCAATAGTATTTATTTCTCTAAAGCAGCTCATCTTTTATCATCATTCTTAAAGTCCTGATGATGGATCCCAGTTGGGATTTGAAACATTAGGCATAAAAATACTCATACTGTGGGTTCTCCAGTTATTTATTCAAAACAGAGGAGGTTTTTGATGCTCTACGTTGGGCGAAAACCCTCAAAATGGGGAATCCCTGAGCACTCGGTCGCATGGGAGCTAGAAAACCTTGGAAAAAAGGCTAAAGGACAAGGCGAGACCTGCACTCTAAAAACCGGCGATATTGATCGAGGGCACCCTCAAATGGAAAGTGGAATTGGCTAAAATGGAGCGAACCCACTCAGTAGTCGATGTGTGGCAAGCGGAGGAGAGAGAAAACCACCGCTGATCGTGTGTTAACAGTCGAGAAAGTCAACCACATGAATTGTGCGTATGCCATAAGATCTAGAGGCCCTAGATCTAATGGTTGAGATCGCGCTTGATGGGAAAGTGGAATCAATGGGGGATTAAGCCACAGTTTGTAAAGATTTGACATTCGATTTGACTACCAAGGTGGAAAAAAACTCACTCCATGATGTAACAGAAAAACCAAACCGATGAAGCAAATTGGCGCAGCTGTAGGAGGACATCTGGGCACTCCCTGTGAGCTTGATGATGATGCCAAATAGGGAACTCCAAGCAAAGTTGTAGCAGGTGATTCGATGGGAGGTGGAAGAGGAATCGAATAGCCATGGGTATGAATCGCCTTAAAGCTGTGAACAGAGAACAGAAAACACACACACCCGGAGAGGAGGACGGAACATAGGAAGGAAGAACAGAGAGAAGAGAGACAATGAAGCAACAACAGAATGGAAGACAGAGGTTCGAGCTGGTCGAAGGCAACATCGAGAACTAGAGAGCTTGAGGGATTCAAGTTGTCCTAGAGAGGATCTGTCCGGACTGAACACATATTGGGTTCTCTCCATTATAGACAAGAAGGTCACAAAGCTGGTAAGGAAAAGAGTTTGTGTACTCTAGTGGCTTGGGGAATCCAAGAACCACCCTGCCAAGAAAATTTCCATTTTCAGAAGACTCACATTGAGCTCCTTCATTGTAATTCTTTGCTTCAAGACACAATAAAATAAGGCCACCACTGAAAGCTGGACCGGAGATGTATCCCTGGAGGATAGGGTGAACTCCTTATTAAATTCTTGTGTTCTTGTATTTGCTTACTGTGTTTCTCTGTTGTTTTCCATTTCAAGTGTTTGTGTATTTACAATCTGATTGATCCGTTGCTTAAATAACATAGACACAAACACCAACACATGAGTCTGTAATTATACCTTCATTTAATAAATCTTAACTGAGGTCACTCATAGGGTGATTATTAGATTAGGGCTTCAACCTAGGAATCCCTTGGTGGATTGCAGTAAATCTTGAGGGAGCCCTGGGTTTTTTTTTGTAAGTCCCACATTCATGCTTGGAATATGGAACGATGGTGCTTGTTTAAAAGAAATAAGTTCATATATTAATAAGAGCTCTTTCTTTTTGTGTATTATCTGTAAATGTTTTTTTTTATTATGTGGTTACAATGGTTGTTCTATCATTGTTATTCTACTGGTTATATGTTGGTTATAAGAATTCTTTATGACAAACTTTTGTTATGGCTCTCATCTTTTTCTATTTTGTAAAATGAAATGTTAATGAATGTATGACCTAATAGATGATAATAGAGCTAATTTGAGAGGAATCAGACCATATTAACTATTCTCAAATAAGTATGAAATCCCTATGCTCATATGTGTTTATATGACCTGTAGATTACATGTTCATGATGTGTTTGATGGAATGTTTGTCATGGCTATGTCATTTCAAGTTAGGTCCTTGTTTGAGTTTTGCATTAAAGGTTGTGACATCATGTTATTTATCATTTATTTAAGTTTCATGAAGTTTTGGGCAAAGGTCTAAGTCCCATGGCTCAAAATTCGGAGTTGCTGGCACAAAACTGCCTAAAAAAGGCCACAGTCGCATGGAGGCCTTGTTGTGGGAGTAACTATATGGTCCCAATCAAATGGAAGGATTTTCATGGGATCGAGTGGGAGTCTAGTTTAGTCAAGAATCAAGTTCTCTCAAGGGTTGGACACTTGGAGGGGTTGGTTGGCTCCTATAGGTTTTGTAGCTCCTGAGGAAGGTAATTATGGTTTTGGTTTGCTAATTCCACTTCTTTAACTATACATGGGGAGTTGAATCATATCATAGTAACTCTTCATCACATGTCTACCCCTATGGACTAGTTAGGTTGGGTAAATGTGGGAGGAGGGTGTTACATTTTTATTGCGCCACAAAATTATTTAGAAATTTGATCAATGTATCTAAATGACATGCATCATGTGATCTTAAAATAAAAAATAAAAATAAAAAATTCTTATGTATCAAAAATATGAAATTCAACCCAATGAAAAAACAAATGTTCCTTTGGTAACTCCCTCAAAGATACACCAAAAATGAAAGCCTTTTGATTACCCTTTCTATTTTCTCAAAAGGATAACCAAAAGACTAGGTATTTAAATTTCATCCTAGGACTCGTATGGAACTTGCAAGTTACCATGCACTATATAGTCAGATCACACATTTTACTTCCATAGGTTTGTTTTGAGGTTATAATATCAATGATTAATTTTGTATATGGAATATAGTTAGTTCATAAGCTTGGCAAGGTTCTACAAATTCAAAATTAAAGTGACTAAAGCTACTCATAGGAAAGTAAATATACTTGTGAGAAATTAAACATGTTTGTAGGAAAGTAAACATGCTTGTATAAAAGTAAACATGTTTACAAGAAAGTAAACACACTTGTAGGAAAGTAAGCACACAGGAAATTAAATAGCATGCTTGTAAAATTGAAATAACACACTTCTACCTAGTGGGCTTAGGAAGCTTAACACTAGAACCCCTAGCATAAGTAGAGAAAAAACCACAAGAAAGAAATGAAAAGACTAATTGTTGCTAAGATGATCCATGTTTTTACTCAAACCAACAAATTTAATCATGAATTGAGCACATTTATTAACCAATTTAAATGAATACAAACCAATTTGAAATGTACACATGTCAAATTAGAAACAAACATGAACAATCAATCAAGTAAATAGATAAATAGATAAATAAATAAATAAATGCAACCACACATGAATAATGAATTGCATAAACAATTGAAATCGCACAAACATAAATTAATTATAGAAATAACTAAAATAAATTATATATGAATAAATAACTTAAGAGTTAAATTACACAACCAAAAAGAGAGCTACCTAAATTATGCAACCCTATGTTCTATTGGAGTGGGCTCTAAATTCATAGAACATAGTGCTAATATTTATCAACATTTGTTACATTTACAACATAAATTAATTTACTTAACTAAACTAGTTAAAAGAAATTAATGTTTCATAAGTATGCAAATAAAATAGATATGAAAAATAAAAAATTAAATTAGTTAATCAAATCATAAATTATGGAAATTATAAACTAAAATTAAAATAAATCTTAATAACTAAATTATTTCATTTTGATTTGGACATTGCTCTAAGATTCCTCTCTCATGGAATTAAAGAAGAACTCCTTATATATATCAATGTTGTTTAAAATAAAATAACAACCAATAAATGAGATCCATAAGTTTCTCATATGGTTTGCTATAATTAGCAAACAATAAACAAATCAACATAATTCCAAAATAATTATTAAAAAATCAATTAATCATGTATAATACTAATCCAAATTGAAATAATGAAAACAATAACTTGTGTAACAATGTTAGGTTAATTTTCCAATTATTTCAAGGGTTTTTGGGCTCATGGCTCCAATGTCAACTTACAAATTTGAGAGTTGCATCACAAAAGTTATAGCACAAGAGTGCAACAACGAGTTTTGATGGTTGATGGTTCCAGTGTCGACTCATAGTTCCAAGTGTTGCAACATAGGAGTTGCAATATTGACTTGAAAGAATAGAGTTGCAGAATCATGTTGTGGCACTAGAGTTGCAACAACAATTTATAGAACCAAATATGTGGTAGTGAATTGTGGCATCAAAGTTGTTGCACCAAAATTGTAGCATTTGTTACACCAGAGTTATAGTAGGGGGTTATGGCACAATAGTTGAAACAATGAGTTGCAACAATAGAGTTGTGGTAGTAGAGCTGTAGTAGGGAGTTGAAGCACTATATTTGCAGTAGTGAGTTGTGGCATTAGAGTTGCAATAATGAGTTGTAATACCATAGTTATAGTAGTGAGTTCTAGCATTAAGTTGTAGCATTTGAGTAGCAACAAGTGTGACCAAGGTACACCCTACAAAGATATTATAACCTGCAAAACAACTTTTTTGGCACTTCATCTTTTCACATTAACTCAAATATAAATACAAATATGATCTTTTTCTAATTTTTAATCATAAATTCATATAAAATATTAAGGAAATGCAATGGAAAACACTTATGTGTAAACCCCACATATAAGGATTAGAGTGGACTAATATAGGGTCACAGGCAAGTGAAAATAAATTAAGAATAGGGAAAATAAGAATTAGAAACATCCTAATTCCAAGGCCCATCAATGGTTTGGGCTTATCAAGCCCCCTCTGCATTTCATGATCTATTGAAATTCCCACATCCAATCCAATTTCATGGTTTCAAATGATGATGCTAGTTTTCTCATAACAACGAGCTCATCAATATCTTTACATTACATTTTAAATGAACTCACATACACACCATATGCAAAATATATGTCCTACATAAGTTGAAGACAAATAGGGGCAATGATGATGCATGGACCAATGGAATGTTGACACATGGATCAATGGTAGGATGAGATGTGAATCATTTTAAGGATTACATATGGATCAATAAATAATCAACACATGGGAAAATAAGAAGATTCTTAAGTGAGAAGTGGGGGTTATTTCTTGATATTAAGAAGAGATTTTTAAATTTATATTTATCATGTAAAATCCGAAAAAGTTACTTACTCTCATAATTCAAACAACCCATGAAGTCAACATATCTCTAACCACCATTGTCATAGGTGGTACGGATTCCATATTTATGGCCTTAATTTTGTGCCATAAAAGTATTTTGGATAATATTATATCTACGTAAAAGAGACGAATTTGATGTGATCTGAACCATGATATCCTACTCAAAACTCTAAAAAATTACCACTAGACCATCAACCATTACATTTTCATATAGTGGAGTGAATTTATTTTGGCAACAATGCTTTGTATGAAGAATATGAAAGATAGGTTCTTTGAATTCAAAATATGTTAAAGAGATTTGTGATACCGATTCTATGGTCTTCCATGGAGAACGTTGAATATGATTTCAATATTGGAGGTCAGGTTGATGTAAAGAAAACATTTTTCTTCATAATTTTTTATGTATCAGTTCCTCATTTGAAGTGGACCCAAAGACAACCTAAGAGGGCTGAACTCTATTAAAAAGGTTATATAGTTTATATTTCATTGTTATTTTTTTCTCAATTGCATCCATTCAAATTAATTATTCAACTTGTTAAGTCAATTTTTTAATGAACTTGTGGAAAATTGAGAAATTACGCTTAAGAATTCCAATTAGTGTATTGAAGCAGTTTTGAGAGTAACTTTGGATCAAGTTGTTATGAAAGAAAGAGTTATCAAATAATTGCAAGCATTGGTGTCAAATTTTTACCACATCTAAGCTCAAGTGTAGAGAAGGATCACTTAAAGTGTTTAATCTTGAGATCAATATGAGACATACATTTCGATGACAAGTAATGGAATGTAAAGGAGAAGAAAACATGACTAAGTTTGAAAGGGCATTTCAATAAGAAAGCCATGGTGAAAGAGTTGTACACAAAATGAAAAAAATAGACAAGGCCTAGGCCAAGTTAAAGATAATGTAGCTAGTGGTGACCCTCCTCAAATTTCTCCTCCTCCTCCTTCTTCTCGACATCCATCTCCATTTCAAAAAGGGGAACTAAGGAAAAGTGATTCCAAATTACCTTTTTTAAATTACATGTAGAATTTTCTTTTACAATGTATAATGGTGAACTTAATGATGAAAACATAGATAATTGGATCAAGCATATTGAATTTTACTATAGGTTTCAATGCATTGTGGATGAAAGAGATAAGGTTTAACTAGCTACTATCCAACCAGGAGGGATCACACTAATATCATGTGAGAGTGAGGTTCAAGAAGATATGTGTATTAAAGATAAAATGAGATCTTCTTGGTATGGGTTTATATCTACATTAAAGGAACAATTCTGTCCATTAGGAATATGTAACAAGCATTAATGGATTGGCATAATTTAAGAGGAGGACAAAATGTGTAAAGATTATACTCAAGAGTTTATGAATACAACATTAGCATTGGGAATTTCAATTTACATGAAAGAAACTCTTTTGAAGTATATTGGAAAGTTGTATAGTTAACCTAACTATTCTTGATGAATTTTGTGTCCAATATACTCACATTCAGTCAATGCGAACAAATTTCCATGAGAAATTCTTAAAGAAACTACTTTAGCTAGTTGAAAGTAAGAACAAAGGAAATGGTAAGGCAAGAAGAAAAACTGTAGCAAAGAAGGAAAATGAGAAGACTATATGTTAACATTATAAAAAGGAAGGACATGATAATGGGGATTGTTGGAAACTTCATCCAAAGCTAAATCCAAAGTGGTTAAAAATAAGAAGGATAATAAGAAGACCATTGCTATAATCCATTTGGATTTTGGATCACATTTAGGTAATGAAACCAAGGTAACAACCATGGGAATAAAATGTATATATTCTTTGGGTTGTTCTATCTCTAAATCTCATTCTCTAAAATAAAAAACTATGCATGATGAAAAGAAATGAAGTGAGATATTTCATATTTGAGTCATCTCAAATCACATAATTATTAACACAATATTTGATAGTGGTTCACAAGCTAATACAATTTATCTAGAAATTATTAACATGTAAGAACTTGCCCTTGGGAGGGGAACAACAACATTTAGTTCATGTCGTTATTCCTGAATCAAGGGGAGTGCACGTCATATGGGAATAATTTTTGGATGTATTACCACATCCCAAAGGTTTAGAAACCACTTTTCACAGGTCAGTGGAATCTTTATACTCAAAATAAAACTCTCTCTTTTAGGATGGGTATGTGAAAATACTTATAGATGTCTAAATAATGTAACCTAATATTTTCAATTACCTCTACTTTCATAGATGAGGTAGATTTATATGTTGTACCACTTGCTATTGTGGGATTGTTTTGGGAATTCCATATTTATGTGACAAGAAATATATCTTCGACAAGGTGGAGAGAAAGTATCATCTCATAGAGGATGAGATTGAGTATATTGTGAGAGCCCAACATGTGAAGGCTTACTTGTCTCTTGTTTCTACAAGATAAATGTACTCATGATTCTATAAGCTAAGGATGATGATAAATCCAATTCCTTCAAAGAATGTGATCTTAAACATGAAGACAAATTACTAACAATTCTTTCCAAATATGATGAAGTGTTTCAAGAACCAAAAGTATTTCCTCCCAAAAGAGAGACGCAACAAGAGATCCGATTACAACAAGATGCACCCTTTGCTAAAATTTACATGTATAGTTTATATTTTTTTTAGAGTGAAGAAATCAAGAAGTAAGTTTAAAAGTTTCTCGAGAAAGGAATAATTTGACCAAGTACTTCTCCACATGAACCATCCATTCTGTTAGTACAAAATAAATATGGTACATAGGTAACTTGTGTGTATTTCCCAACATTAAACAAAATCACAATGAAAAATCATGATCATGTTCCTTGTATTGATTCTTTCTTAGTAATTGAAAAATGTAATCTATTTCACTAGGTTATACTTAAGAATTGGGCATCACCAACAAAGGATTTCAAAAGGTGATATTTGGAAAATTTATTTTAAAACAAAATAGGGTTTATTTGAATGGCTAATCATGCGCTTTTTGGCTTTGTAATGGTCCCACCACTTGTATGCAAGTTATGAAGGGTATATTTAGGCCATTCATAGATTATTTAGTAATATTCTACTTAAATTATATACTAATTTTTAGTCAAAATTGGAAAGATCATGTAAAGCATGTTAGGTTAGTCTTATATTTTTTGAAAAAGGAGATATTTTTTTCTAAAGATTTCAAAATGTGAATTTTGTTAAACATATTTAGTTTATTTGAGGTATATTGTAGGGGTGAAGAATTGAAAATTGGGCCCTATAAAGTTGAAGCCATCATTACATGGCCTAAGCCTAATAATGTCATAGAAGTTATAAGGTTCCTTGGGGAAGTTCAAAATTGGAGTAATTCCATTGCTAAGTTTTCATATATTGCATCTTCTTTACATGCTTTGAAAAGTTTGAAGCAAGTTTTTCAGTGGGGAGGTAAATAGTAGAAAGATTTTCACACATTGAAAGTGAAGATTAGTACAACCTCAATTCTATAATTGTCAAGTTTACAATAGTCATTCAATATTGAAACCAATGAAACATATTATGCCATGGGAGTAGTGTTAATACAAAGGAGTAAGCCAAGTTATTACCATTTTGAGAAATTCATTGTGGTAAGAAATTATCCTACTTATGAAAGGGAATTGTATGTTTTTGTTTAGAGTGTGAAGAAGTGGAAACACTGCTTGATGGGAAAATACAATAATCCATATGTATCATCACCCTTTACAATATCTCCAATAAAAAACCGTGCTACAACAATCACATCATTTTCAATGGACGATATTTCTTTCAGCAATTCCATTTAGTCATAAGATATAATAAAGGTACACAAAACAAAGTTGTTGATATTCTATCAAGATCTTCTACTAATGCATTAATTGTTTTACAACATAGATCACTAGCATATGAAAGTTATATTGAATAATTTTCTAGAGATATATATTTTAAGAATGTATACAAAACATCAACCAATGGTACCCAACTTGAAGAAGATTATCATGTACATAGAAATTTGTTATATCATATTGGTAAATTATGTATTTCATGAGATGAAAGAATGCACATAATTAGTGAAGCACATACTTCTCTCATTTCTACTCATTTTGGCATAGGGAAAATAGTACCTTAGTTGCAAAGCTATTGTTATTAACCTTAGATTTATGAAATTGCATCCAAATACATAAAAGGATTTATCATGTGTGCCACTAGAAAACCAAGTAATATAAAATTAGGTTTATACATGCCATTTCCTATACCTTCTCATCCATGGGAAAATGTGCCTATGGATTTTGTAGAGAGTTTTCCAATGTTTAGGAAACATGATTATTTATATGTTGTAGTGGATAGATTTGGAAAAAGGTGCACTTTGGTGCATTGTAAGAAATAAATGTTAGGATAAAAGGCTACACATTTGTTCCTCCAACATGTTTGGGTTAATTTTCATTTTCCCACATCCATTGTATTTTATTGAGACTCCCATTTTCTTGGGAAATTTTGGTCTACTTTGTGGGGATTAATGGATACTAAGATTAATAAGATCACTTCTTTTCATCCACAAACCAATGGACAAATAAAAGTGGTCAGAATTGAAATGATACATTTACTCCAAGGATATTATAGAAAACATCCTAATATTTTGGATGTAGAATTATATTATGTATGACATTTCTATAACATTGATGTACATTATTGTACATGAAGGTCTCATTTTAAGGCATGTTTTGGGTAATTTTATAAGTCTACTATGGAATTTACTCTTGGTAGATATTTAGTGGTAGATGGATTGTTGTGGGCAAATCCAAGAAGTTGATTCAAATGATATAATCATTTCATCAAGCTATAAAAGGTTTAAGCCATAAGGCTACACATGACAAACATTAGGTTGATCATCACTTCCATATTGGTAATCACTTTTGGCTATACATTAGTAACGGAAACCTTAAATGTGAAGGAAAAAATCTCAATCCAATCAGCTATGGTCAAATTGAAATTTTGGAAAATATTGGTAGCAATGATTTTTTATTCCAATAAGCTTCATATATGAAGATGCATTATGTGGTCACCTGGATGCGGGTGTCAACCTGTGAATTTAAGTGACATGTGCCGGCCACGCGCAGCGTACAGAGGGCCATGACACAGGCAGATGGAATTAACAGATAACGGGCTTGCTTCCGCCCCAAGAACATTTAATGGACTTCAATGCCCTTCAATGAGATTTGGTTCCCAAGGGATAGCAGATAGATTTTACAGGATGGCGGAAACATTCCATCAGGTTAGTTTGCACTTGCAGCAAGAGAATTGGGGCTCAGGAATGGTAAGGCGTGCAGATCATTTCAGGGTAGAGGAGGGAGGCTTTGGTGGCAGCAAGCCTACCCTCAAGACCATTCCCTGCACAGTTCATGCTTTTAACTCTCGGTATTTACGGGAGGTCTCGAGGTTGGATGCTGTGTTGCAGTGCGATAGGGGGAAATTTGTGAACCTCCAGCTTTCCTCAGGAAATTCTAAGGGGGAAAGCGGAATCTTGAAGGCGCTACACATTCCTCAGGTAGCATTTGATTATCCTGTTTTTATCATGGCTCCCCAAACGCGTGCAACTCCTCGCCGTGGTCGCAACTACAGGTAGAGGGGAAGCTCAGGTGGCAGGGGCCATTCTAGCCCCCGTCGCATCTCTCCCCTAGCCTGCGCGTCGCCTCCTTCGTTTGAGTCGAAAGATTCCGGATTCTCCATTAGTAACTCGGTGCAGTCGGCGAACTTCCATTACCGGCGCAGGACCAATAAGCCCATTGTCAAGGCTCTAATTACTGTGATTTTTTCAGAGGAGGATGATGAGGAGGGAAGTTGGAAGGCAGAAACAGAGGAAAAAACGCCTCCCTCCTCGAATAACTCAATGCAGAAGAAGGATTTGGCAGACAGCTCTTATAGCCCTGAGTCCCAGAGCAGGCTCGAAGAAGAAAGTACCCTTGGGTACTCTGAGGAGCAGGCATAAGCTTTAAGGGAAATTGGTAGTCTGAAAGGCAAAGAACCTATGGAAATTTCTCAGTCTCCCAAGGAAGCTCAGCCTGAAGTGCATGTCAGCAAGCAAGTTTCACCTCAGAGCAATGTGCGGGACAAGGAACCTGATGACTCCTACGCTAACATCATGTACCTAAAGTTGCCGCCTGGAATCGAAAGAATTGAAGACATCCCAGACGGGATGGAGGTGACATGGGAACACGACCCGGACAGAGAAGCAGAAGACTTCCAGAAGAATCTCAAGTAATGTTCGTGGTTCTGGGGATAAGCCTTTGGCTCCAGGTGCATGGAGTTTTTTGTTTTTGCTATGTCTTTGTGTCGTTTAGACTTTTCGCTTAAGGTTTGGCTCATCCGTGGAGCGATAATGGCACTATGTGTCGAGGGAGGTAGCATTCTCCGACATGCTGCACATAGTCTATGTTTCTTTGTGACATGTTTTGTAATCCCGAAGAATTCTGAGTTTTTCATGCTTGCTCTTTCTACTGTAAAAACACTACCTGTAGATGTAATTTTGTCCTCTGTCACTTATAAGTAGAGGAACAGGGTTTACATGAACAACTTTGACAGAGAGTTGCCCATCCACTCTCAGAGGTTAAAACCTCTTGTAAATATTTTTTCAGTTTCTTTAATATAATTAGTTTAGTCTTTGCCCAAAAAAAAAAAAAAAAAAAAAAAAAAAAAAATGCATATGTGTCAAGTCCCACTAGAAAAAGCAATTAAGGGGGCCTCGTTAGAAAAAAAAAAAAAAAAAAAAAAAAAAAAAAAAAAAAAAAAGATGCATTATGTGGTCAAGTCCCACTAGAAAAAGCAATTAAGGATGGGCCTCGTTAGTAAGGCGCCCTGGTATCAAACCTCACAGGGGGCGTTTGTGCCCTATGCTAGGAGGAGGAGACATGATAAAAAAACCATTAAGATAAGGGTTGGTGTGGCCCAAGCCGGGTGTGATCCATGGGTGAATTTGACAGCTTAGATGCCCCAAGGTCACGACTCCTCAAGCCACAGGTCAAGCCTAGAGGATCATAGACAACTTGACAAAATAAAAAGATGCATTATGTGATTAACATTAAAAACTTAAAACTATATGAGCCTCTTATGATCATGGATTAGGATGAGAATGTTTAAGTTCCTTTAATTGATGATTTTTCAACTAAATATCTTGATGGGTTGTGGGAATAATTTATTAGTGATAGGAAGGTAAGGATTTTGTAAATAAGTGATGTGAAATATCTTCATGTGGGTCTAAAAGGTATGTTTCCAGCTAAATCCAAATGGATTGATATCATAAAAATGAGGGAGATGTACCTTCACTTTCTTTTTTAATAAAATCAGTCCTTTGGTCGTCCAAAAGCTTCTTAGTGGGGAAGATAGATCCAGGAGGGTACCCACATATAATCCAATTTGATGGCTTCACTTTAATATTAAGTTATTCTCATAATGAATATCTTGTCAGAACCTTTCCAATGCAACTTGAATAAGGTCAAACATACACCATATGAAAATGTTATGGCTTGCAAATGTTGAAAACAAGTAAAGCCAATGTTGACACATGTGTCAGTGGAAATATAACACAGATATCAATAGAAGGATGCCATGTTAACCATTCTAAGGATTATTGAAATATGTAACTTGGTTCGGTATTCATACTATTTTGCATACTATTGATTTCATGTATTTGAGGTAAAGGAGAAAGAAATTTATTATTGTCATTTTGTAAAGCATGGGGTCTCTATTGAAAATAATAATGAGAAATGTTAAAAATAGAATACATAAATACCAATTTAATCTGTCCTTGAATCAAAGTGTGAATTAAAATCGAATTTTATTCCCATAGCAACTTGTAATAGTTAACTAAGTTAAGTTGATTTAGTTAACTTAGGAATTTCAAGTTAGAAGTCTTTTGGAAGCCATGTATATGTTCTCCCTAAGTTTTAGGGGTCCTAGATGAGTTTAGTTGTGAGTTGTAATTAGATAACTCAGTTTACTAAGTTATTTTCACTTAAATTAGTTCGAATTGTTTGTTGAACTGAGAGAGGATTAACATTCAGTTGGTGCACTGGTTCATCCACAAGTGTCACTCCAGTTAACTGAATATTCCCTCATCAAAAACTCTTGCATGTCGATTCTGAGAAAGATCTAGTTGATACTAGAGTTCAGGCACAATGTACTATCAGTTGTATGATTTACTGAGTTGTAAATATCATGCATGCAATCAGAGAATGACCTAATTTTGGATTGCATAGTTATGGATGAGGAATTTGAATGACCTAATTTTGGATTGCATAGTTATGGATGAGGAATTTCCCTTTAAATATAGGCTAATTCTCTTAAGAATTGTGCAAATAATTAAAATCTTGGAGGCTTGGGAATTTGGCTAAGTATTGGCCAAAGGAAGTCATCAAGCAAAGGATAGGAAATAATTGTGTAGGTAGCTCAAGGTTGAGTATAGCATATTGTATTCATCCAAATTATTTGGCCAAGGGTGCAAGGAAATAGGGGCTTGGAGAGCTATAGAATTGGCTAAGTGATGGCCAAGAGCTAGCTTGTGAGCTAAGAGAGTTGAGAATACTTGTGTAGAATTGTTCTTGTGAGAACACCATTTGTATCATCACTCATATTTCTGATATATGCAATACAGATAGCAGGGTTTTGAGCAGTGGCTTTCCTTAGATACATTTTGTGTTATGTGTCATTGATTTACATTCTTCTTGTTCATATTGTTTTCATCGATCTATTGGCTTCCACTGGTTATAAGTAGAAGTAAATTCTTGTCTTTTGCTTTAGTACATTGCATGATCTTTTAACTCTACAGGATTTTATACATGATATTAGAGCTATATATGTAGAAATTTCTACATGATATCAGACCAGGATTTTTTGTTTTGGGTAGTGAGTTTGCAAAGAATATCTAAAAATTTGTATTTAAAATATTTAAAAAAAAATAGAATATCTGGATTCCATGTGAAAAAAAACCCAAATTCAAAAAAAATATTGGTCGAATTGAAGTTCGGATGAGGGAGATATCGCTGATTTAAAATCATTTTTTTTTTAGAAAATCTCATGATGGCGAGACATATGAAATAGATTGGTGGGTGAGCCAAGAACCTGTATTCTCTTGAGGTACAAACTGCAAGCAAATTCCTGAGGAGCAAGGCAAAGGTTAGATACTTGGTGGTTTAGAGGTAGAGTAAATTACCTCTCAACATGCAACCCTAGAAGAAACAGTCTTAGAAGTAGCTTCGAGAAGCTGTGGAGCGGCCACAACTAGAGAAGCTGAGAGGAGACCGAGTGGAGGCATCCACTCATGAAAATACCTCCTTTAGGGGGGGAATTTTGATCTAAGTGGGTAGAGGGAGAACATGCACCCATACCTCTAGGTGTGAGGTGGGGTGATGTGAAGTGCTAGTCACAGGAGGGCTGAAATAGGGTAGGGTCCATTGAGAGGTTTGATCTCTACGGGAGCCCAAAGTACATAGTAGTAGGAGGAATCAATGGCGATTAATGTAGTTAGAGTCCATAGTGATAGAGGATAGAGTAGTCAGATACTGAAGAGCGTAAAGAAGGGTTGACAACAGTGCAGAAAGGTAGAGTTAGTAGAAGTGCAGAGTTTTCAGTCGACAGAAGTAGTAGTAGTCAGAGACTTTGACGACAGATGCATCATACTGATTCAAGTTCAATGTTTTTATTATTTCTGTTAGCACCTAAATCCACCTCAAGGTAAAAGAAGGCAAAATTCAAGGTAACCACAAACCACGCTCAGTCTGGTAGCTAGCCCTA
The DNA here is from genome assembly GCA_000404065.3 of Pinus taeda. NCBI lineage: Eukaryota > Viridiplantae > Streptophyta > Pinopsida > Pinales > Pinaceae > Pinus > Pinus taeda. The sequence continues at coordinate 83,693 of APFE030827601.1, read as the reverse complement.
CCAAAACAGGAGAGGTCTCTCTCTGGGTCACACTCAGTGAATAGATGAACGAAAAGGACTGAGATGACTTTCAAACAAACTATTTATCTTAGGCTAGTAAGTGGAAATGAAAATAATGAGTGATTTTGTGAATGAATGTGTTTCTGGGATGTTATGGGACCACTGGACTTCAATGAATAGAGAACTTAACATGAAGGCACATATTATTTCGTGAGGCAAGGTAGGCTGAAAGCATAGCAATTTAGTTTTAAAATATGGCGGAATGGAAATATTGATTAAGAAGGTGAAAAGGGCATGGGCGACATGAATCCTTTTCAACAGAAGAATGAACATTGTACATGAAATTTTCCCACACGTAGAGCAATAAAATTGAACTCTACCTGATCTCACTTGAAAAATCTCACCAAAAATGAATACGAAATGAAACTATGGAACATAACAAAGAAATGGAGAGATTGATTAAGAAGGTGAAAAGGGCATGGAAAACATGAATCCTTTTCAACAGAAGAATGAAACACTACACATGAAATTTTCCCACAAGTAGAGCAATAGAATTGAATTCTACCTGATCTCACTCAAAAAATTTCACCACAAATGAATGCGAAATGAACTATGAAACATAACTAGATACATATGAAACATAAGAGAAACACTTGATACACTCACAACCACAAGAATCTCATGAAACAGAGCCACTGCATTTCATTAATTCTCTATAAAAATATACAATTCAAAAACAAAGTTTTTTTCCCACAGTCTCCCAGAAGTTACAAGCCAACCAACCGTTTGCAAATAACTTGCATACAATATATAGAATGTGTGAGGAAGAGATAGAACACCCAGGGGTTGCGAAGTTACTCAAATCATTTCGAAATGGAGATGGAGATCCAAGCATCAGCTACAAGTGCAGCGCTGCAAATATGACATTTGGCTTTGGGGTGACCATTTTCCTTCCTTCACCACTTGGATAGAAGCCAATCTGGAGAAATAAATCTTTAAATTCCACCTTTCGTACCAAAAAACTGAAATGTAAATGACCGGGCCCGCTTGGAGAAGTCGCGAACCGAAATTTCGAGAAACGGAAGCAAATTGGCAATTTCTCCTCTGTGCACCACGCCATTTTCTCTGTGCATCGCGCTACTTTGGGGCCTGTTTTGGGGCATTTGTAGGTGTCCAAAATGTGCCCAAGTGGGCTTGTTGAAAATCCTATCTTGTCTATTTTCTAACCCCACTGGAATTTCCAAATTTGGTGCTCACTTGCCCCCCCAAATCATCATTCTCCCAAGACAGCTTTCTGTGTGTCAAAAAGGAGGAAGAGAGGCCATTTTTGGGTGTTTTTTGACTTTTGGAGACTCATACCTTGCCAAAATTTATTTTCTGGACACCATTAGTCATGATTTTCCATGCTGAATCCAAAAATGCAAACCATTCCTCATTTGGAGCTCTAGAATTTTAGCCACAGGGAGAAAATCCCTATTTTTTGCCCAAAATTTTGTCTGTGACCAAAATTTGCCCAAATTTTTTGAAATTTGGGCTGGAGGTTCCCTATGAGGTGTTATGTTGTGACAAGGAAGCCTTAGTCAAGATTCGAAGCTGATCTTTCTCCTTTGCCTCCTTTGTTGCTTTGCTCAATTTTGCCTTTTGGCTCTTGATTCTTGCTTTGGAGCTCATGTTTCGGGCCTGGTAGTGATGAGTCATGTGCCTCAGCATGTCTTTCTCCCTATTAGATTTATCCAACTACTGCTCCAAGTGTAGATTGACCTGCTCCAACCAAGACTCACGGTCGTTGTTGATCTCTTTCTCCAAGGGAGTGAGCTCAATCCCTCTCTGCTGGACAGCTTGTCGATTTTCATGGATGCTTTGCAGCTCCCTAATCGTCTATTGGTCCTCAAGCTGTTTGTTTCTCTGCTCTAGATACTTGATGACCCATTTGGCCCTCTCGAAATTGAGTATTAAGTCTTTGATTTCGGTGTCCTACTCCCGAATGATCATCCTAAGTTTGGCATTCTCTGCCTCTATCTCTTCATTTGGAACGAGGATAACACTGGTCTCTTATGCACCTAATGGCCCCTCCTCATGCACTGGATCCTTGCCCTTACCCTGCTCATGTGGCGCTGATGTTGAAAGTGAGGCCCCTTCCACCCCAGGTGGAGATAACACTCGCTTTGCTGCCGCGAAAAATGGTCTACTACCCTTCTGGTATGTGATGTATACTGGCATGGTGGCAGTCTCATGGCGCTCAAAATGATGTGAAGGACCCCCCACCTCATGCTCTGCCTCTGGTACCACCGATGGAGTGCTGAAGAAATCACGGGAGATGAAGTCCTCCCAAGAAATACCCTGCAATCCTAACTGATGGTCCACCAAAATCCGAATGAGAGAAAAATGATAGGCACTGTTTAGCTACTGTCGAGGGGTCTTGTGCCACATGAAGTATTTCATCTTCTCAATGTTGTTGCAATTGAAAAATGGGAGGCTCATCATCCACACCCAGGTGAAGTGCATGAGCAACCTGATGTGATATGCATAAAGGCATGAAAACCTCCCCTCGCAACTGAAATACTTCATAATCAATCTCATGAGTGGGGCATACTCATTTCTCAAAAATCTAAATGGAAAAACTCTGGTGAGCTGGCTCAAGCAGCTGTCCTTGATGTAAGGCTCATAATGATGCCTCTCCACCTTCTTTTTATTATGCCACTACTCTCCAAATGTTCGGTATTCTTGTTGCCACTGATATGGTTTCTGGTGTCAAGGTGAAAGTGACCCCTGCCAGGACAGATTGGCCTCCCTATAGATGAAGTGCAAAAAGGCGGGCCAACTCATGATGGACTCTAACATTTGCCACCCTTTGACAAAATTCATAACATGCCAAGTGTTGGAAACAAGACAGGGCAAGCGGGCATGCCTACAGCTTAGTGAGGGTATTTGGCTCATCTCTACGATGTCTGCTAGTCTGGTGATGTCTCCTATGGGCCCTCTCTCCTGAAGATGTGCCACTGTGGGTCCCCTCCTCATATTCTGATGAATTTTCTGATGCCATTATTGCTAATTGTACCCTAAGTTTTATGCTTCCCTCTGAATCTAACGAAACCAATAGATGCTCTAAGAATATGTCACCAAGGGGACAATAAAACAGGGAGTGTTAGGAGGGGAATGATGAAAGGGGAATAGGGGTTTAAAAGGAGAAACTTATCAGGGAGTTGGGAGCATTTTTTGAGTGTAGTATTGATGGGGTAGGGTTTGAGGTTATTTTGAGTCATAGGAGGAGGGGGAAAAAGGAATATGATTACAGTGGTGTTAGGGTGGTGATAAGGGAAAAATGATGCAAGGAAAATGGTGATAGGGGTAGGGTAGGAGAATACTTTGACAACACCGCTACTGTAGCAAAAACCCTGGGAGCCTGATTTTTTTTTTTTTGTGTCTTCTTTTGTTAAAAAAAAAAAACTTTGGCATTAGATTTATACTCATCAAAATCATGGTATTCTTATCAATTTTAATGCCAAGAGTGAAGGTAGTTGGTCTACCTCTCAAATTTGATAGGCCTTCACAAAATTTTAGGCAAATTCGTGACTTTTTGGGCTTTATATCTCTTTGTGCCGCACGCAGTGCTTAGTGCGCCGCGCCAGTGGCATTTTTACATTGTGAATCGGCTCCCAATGTGCCGCACATAATGAGTGAGTCGCGCCTCTTTGTGTGTGTGTCTCGCACTCGGAATTTAACCATGAATTGCTTGCAGGGATAGGGGAAGGGTTAAGTAGTGGTTTTAGGGTGGGGTTTCTTAGGAAAAATGTTCAAGGGGAGATGAGAAAGGTGATGGGTGAGGGGACAAGGGGAGTGGAGTGAAACCTTGGTTCCATCATCTCATGTTTGCAACCCTAGCCATCGTTTTCTTGGCGATTTTTTTCATGTTTGACCTTATGCTTTTGGGTGACATTTAAACATCTCATAAACACCATATCAATGACAAAATTTATGGAGAAGAGGTTTACACAGGGCCTACCTCTTGTTTTTCTAGTCTTCAGCAAGACTTGAAGCGGTTTGGCAATTTTTTATGCCCCAAGCCGTGTACGTCGCACGCTAAGCCCAGTGCTCCACATGCTGGGTGTGTGTCGCGCCTTTGTATCTTTCCCACTGCGGGTTGGCAACGTGTGCGCCGCGTCCTCTGTGTGCGCCGCGCTCCTTGGTGTATGCACCACGCCCTCGAAATCCAACTCTCACTCCCTCAAATGCTCACGATTTTGCTTTCTCACCTTTGAAATGCTTTCTCCAAGTCTTGTAAGGGCACAATGGCTTTGATTTGGGAAAAACATGTATTTATCGCCTTGGAGGAGATGGGTTTGATTTTTTCTTCCTTGAAAACCCACTTTCAAATGTTTGTGTTTTGCACTTTTTTCATTGACTTTAAAACACCCTGTTTTTCATTTTTCTCTGAAATTTTGGCTCTCCTGATGGGATTTTCGGCATTTCTTTGCAGGGACTGTGTGAATGGGCATTTGGCCATAGAAACCATGACAACATCTGAAAAATAAACTTGTGCATTTTTGGAAAATTTTGTCATAAATGAGCTTGTTTGACTTTTCTTCAAACCAGAGTTTTGAAGAAGAGTCGATGTCTCTTCAGCTGATGATGAAGCTTTCTGGACCATAGTTGTATAAGGTCTTCCCCTGGCCTGCATGGCTCATTCTAGACATGTTTTTTCATAAACCAATTTGAGGGTTTCCTAGACACAATCATAAAAAATGACTTTGTCCTATAATATGACCAGACCTTGACTATCATGAATTTCAGTGATTATGGACCAAGAACTGAACCAGCAGGAGCCAGACATGAGGGAAAATGACTAACAAGACTTTCTCCGTCAGATCATGGTATGTCCCTAGTGAAATGCAAACTGGAAGAGTGGAGTGGGACACCTAATCATGAAATGCATAAAGAGTTTTTATCCCTGACGGAGGACTCAACCAGACCGACTCTAACATTGGCTCCAATGGGGGATGGTAGCTCCTTGGAGGTGCCAAGAACAGCAAATCTCTGGAGGAGCTAGATAGTGCCTTTTGTCCATTGGGCTATGGAGTCATAATCTTGATAAAAAATACAGGACTCTGACTTATTTATAAAACTGAAAGACCAAAAGACTAACTCAAATGTGACATTAAAATAACTCAAAAACTGATTTTACAGACTGAAACCAAATTGAAAAAAAAAAAATGGTATTTACAATGACAGTGGAAGTAGTGTTCATAGATCAACAGTGATACCACTTGAGCAGCCGACCATTGATCGGCCCTCCAAGACAATCTTCTCTGTTCATTTCCTTCAGGAGAAAGGCATTCTGACCCCTATATGCTGCGATCTTGAAAGGACCTTTCCACAGATTTTCGAACTTTCTGTGCTTGCATTTCTCCTCGTTTCTTGCATCCCATTTCAGCACTACATCATCTACCCGAAATCTATCCATCTTTGCCTTTCTATCATAAAATTTCTTGATTCTCTCCTGTAATTTGGATGTGTTCTTGAAGACTTCTTCTCTGGTCTGCTGCAAGTGGACCATTTGATTTAGCCTCCTTTGCATGGGATCTTCTTCGCTTTCGGCCTCCTCAAGAAGTCTGATAACCTGGGAAGTGAGAGAGGAAGGAAATATCGTATCAACTCCATAAACCAGCTCAAATGGTGATGTACCGATGGACTTCTTCTGGCTTACCCGATTTGCCCAAAGTGCATTTACCAGCCTTTTGTGCCAATTCTTCTTGTTCATTTCCAATAGCTTCTTGATTATGTTGACCAATGATTTTTTGGAGGATTCTGCTAATCCATTGCCTTATAGATGATAGGTAGTTGAATGACCTAAGATAATGTGATATTTATGACAAAATTCTACCATCCACTTTGACTTGAATGTTGTTGTGTTATCAATGATCAGCTTGTTCGGACAACCAAAGCGGGACAAGATGTTATTTTCGAGGAATGAAATGGTCACCGCATCTGTGGCTTGTCTGGTGGGGATCACCTCAATACATTTTGTGAAGTAATCTGTGGCTGTGAGGATCCATTTATGTTGTCCGGATGAAGAGGGGTGTATTTTGTTGATGAAATCCAACCCCCATTGCTGAAAAGGGGTGCTCACCTCTATGGGCTTGAGTGGCAGGGGTTGTAACTTTCGCTTTCCTTCGAAAACTTGGCACTTGTGACAACGCTTGACCATCTTATATACATCAACAAATAAATTCGGCCAATAGTACCCTACTCTAATAATTTTGTTCGCCGTTGACTTCCAAAAGAGGTGACCTCCACAGTCTCCTTGATGGTAGTCCTCCATGACTTGCTATGCTTCCTCTTCCACCAAACAATTTAATAAAACTCCACTGGGGTCTTTCCAATATAGTGCTGAATTAAGAATGCAGAACTTGGCAGCTTTTAACTTAAGTGTTCTCACTTTGTTCTTAGTCACGCCGGGCGGAGGTGACAAATTTTTTAGTACATATATGATATCAGAATACCATGGAGAATGAGTGAAGATTTCAAATATTTGAATTGGCGTTTCTTCATCATTTTCATCAGATAAAGCAGCAATCAGATTTATGTCCAAAGCATGCAAATTTGATTCAGCCATTAGCTTCGCCAACCCCTATCCTTTGACCAGCTTTGTGGGCTTTATCTCCACATCATATTCTAGCAGGGCTGCAATCCATTTGCCTCTTCTCCCTTTCATATCGGTTTGCACTATAATGTCTTTTACAGTAGTATTAGGAACATAGGCCAGAATGTGAGAATGTAGGATATATACCCGGAAATATTTCAATGCCTTCACCAATGCCAGGGCTTGCTTCTCAATGATGTTGTACTTCAAAGTTGCATCCCTTATAGCCCTGCTGAAAAATGCAATGGGTCTTTCATGACCCTCTCTCTTCTGCAATAACATTTTTGCCATAGTATGCTCTGAAGCAAAAGAAAACACTATGAAATCCTGAGTATAGTCCGGGCTTACTAGAACTGGTGCTGATGAAAGAGCCAATTTTACCGAATTGAAAGATTTTATAGCCTCATCCATCCATTTCAACTGGCCATCCTTCTTAAGCATGTTGGTCATTTCTTTCAAGTGTTTTGCAAGATTAGGCACAAAACGACACAGAAAATTCATCTTACCATTGAATGATTGTATTTCCTTTCTATTCCTGGGCAGATCGATTTGCTGAATTGCGTGCACACGTGCTGGGTCTATACGAATGCCATCTTTTGAAATGATGTTCCCAAGTAATTTTCCTTCCTCCATGGCGAACAAGCTCTTCTTAGGATTCAACGATAGACCATATTTCCTGCATTTTTGAAAGACAATTTTTAGGTGATGCATGTGTTCTTCATCAGACTTTGAAAACACTGTCAAGTCATCCAAGTACACCACCAAAAAAACCTCCTTCTCATTTGCAAACACCAAGTCCATTACCCGCTGAAATGTGGCACCTGCATTCTTTAAACCGAATGGCATTTTGGCATAGTGAAAGGTTCCCCATGGAGTGGTGAATGCTGTCTTATCTCTATCATCTTCATGGACGGGAATTTTGGTTATATCCGGAATAACCATCAAGCAGTGACATACGAGATGCCCCCACTACTCGTTGAAGTATATGGTCCATCTTGGGTAGCGGATAGTTGTCCTTCAATGAGACCTTATTTAGATTTCTAAAATCAATGCATAGGCGGATCTCACCGATCTTCTTACGTACAAGAACTAAGTTAGATATCCAATCTAAAAATTTGATGGGCACAATGATACCTGATTTGTACAACCTATTTACCTCCTTTTCGATGGATGGCAGCAACTTTGGATTTATCCTCCTCATCTTTTGTCTAAATGGTTTTTGGTTGGGCTTGATAGGTATTGTGTGCTAAATGATATTTGTATCATAGGTCTTTAAATCGGAATAATCCCAAGCAAATACATCTACAAATGAAGCCATCAAACTGATATATTTGTCTTTGATATTTGGCAATAATGATTTGGACAATTTTACCAACTTTGGATTGGCAGTTGTACCGATGTTGACCTCTTCTACACCAGGCTGCAATGTTGGCCTGCAGGCTACATCATCCTGATCAAAAAGTTCTTCTAGAGGTATCAAGCCTTTAGGAATGATGTTATTCTTCAGCTGCAATATGTCCATTTGATTGATCTGCACTTCATCTGTACCATTCCCTTTGTCCTCATCATTTCCCACATCGATTGAGGTTTCTTTGAACTTGCCTTTGTTGAGCATAAAATTTTTAATCTCCTCATCATCTTGAAACACTTGCCAATTTTGCTGATTGTCTGGAATGGTTGGACGGTGCTTGACATGGATTTCAAATTTATTGCTGGAGTTCATGGGGATCTTCAAGTTGCTCGCTGCCTTGGCAAGGGCATCAACAATACTATTTTATATACGAGGCACACATGTCAGGGTGTATTCTGAAAATAACTTCAAGATGTCTAAAACTGCATTATGATAGGCCCGCATCCTAGGATGTTTTGCTTGATACTCACCTCTGACCTGTTTTATTACCAAATCGGAGTCGCCATATACCAAAATCATTTTTGCATTTAGATTTATAAGAATCTTCAGGCCAGCAATCAGAGCTTCATATTCAGCTTCATTATTTGAACATTCAAAGGCCAGCTTGTAAGAGCAAACTCTCATGCTGCTAGGCACTTTGTTTGGGGTGGAGAAAGGACTACGTACCCAAATACCAATAACGGCACCATCATTCCCTACTGCTCCATTGAAATCCATGGTCCACAAGCCTTCTTCCTCCTCTTGTAAGTGCTGAAAATCTGTTTGTCGTGCCTTGTCTGCCTGTTGTCCATCGTTTTCAGCTGATTTCTCGATCTTTTGTTGCTTTTCTTGTCCTTCTTTCTTCAAGATTTCTCTAAAATTTTCTGTTATTTCCAGAATGTCGTCTGTTTCTACCATCTGACTATCTATCTCATTTAAACTATCTGAAAACAAAACAAAAGACTGTAAATCTGTATGTACATAGTTAATAGGATGATTTATCGGTTTCTCCTTGCTTGTGATCATATATTTCATCTTTTACTCCTGGTATAATTTCCTCATTTGTCTGAACACTGGGATTGTTGCATAGGAGAAATCCAGTTGTAGCGTCCCTTTCAATTTTGCTACCCAAGACCTGGAAAGAAGCATGCCAAACCTTGGAGGAATATCTGCTACCACCACATCCATTAGGACATTTTTCATAGGAAGCTGATCCAAACTAACAACCACGTCTTTGATGAGACCTATACATCTTACTTTGCTAGAATCGAATGAATAGAGATCATGATATTTCCGAGTGATATCCAGACCAAGATTATCCATGATAGCCTTGGGCATGAGATTTTGAGAAGCTCCGGAATCGAACATGGCATTATGTAAAACGAAATCATGCAACCTCAAACTAATGTAGAAAGGTGGCACCTCGTTGTCACGAGACCTGCCATTTGATGCTGGTCCAAAAATCATTTTAGGTTGATCATCTTCTACATTTACCATGTTGGACATTGGGTCCAAATTCAACATTTTAGAAATCTATCCTTTATAACTGTTGTTCTTCATTATTTTAGTTAAGGGGATGGATACCTTTAACTTAGAAATCTCGTTCTCTAGGCTAAAAGTGGGGGTTTTTTCTACCTCTTTGACTGAGATGTCTTTCCTTTCCTTTTCCTTTGAGGTGGCCAGTTGTTGTGATTGTTCTGCTGATTTTGATTTGCTTCTCTCCGGACCAACCGCCTCCTTTCCTTTTCTTTATGTAGCTGATGAATCATTTTTTGTTGTTTCATCCTCCTTCTTTTTCTGAATTGGTTTGACCGACACATCTTTGTTTCTAAGTGAATATTGTTGTTGTTGCGTAGATAGAGAATTCATGTACCCCCTTTGATATTCCTCTGATTCTTCTTCCAACACAGTGTCACTAGCTAGAATAAAATCAGGGTCTTAGTGTGCAGCTGAATTCACTACACATTCTTCTTCTTCGATAATGTAAGTAGGCAACTCATCTGGATTAAAGTGATGGTTTTCTTCGCCTATTACATTCCCGTTCTCATCTGACTCTAGTCCATGTACAAAATTATACTGCAAAGGTGTTTGTACCAGCTGTTGTGCAGTCTGCTCTTGAGTTCGCTGATCTCTCTGTCTTATCCTATATTGTGGCTGATGCTGACCACAAAAGTTAGGATTTCTGCCCTGTGGCTCTAGTTTTTCAAGTGTCACTCTCTCTAGCATCTGTTCTACCTTCTTAAGTAGTTGATCTATTGAGGAAGATTCTTCTTTTACAATGGTTTTCTTCTCTGCTTTTGCTCTAGCTCTTTTTGACAACAGATTTGCCTCAACGCTGACTGCAATTTTCTGCATGTTTTCCATTGTGGCTGGTTCTCTTTCCCTTAATTGATAAGCCATATCAGCATCAAAACCATCCAGGAATTTCAACATGGCTAGTCCCACGGGTGGCCTTAGATCATCTGGAATTTCATTATACACTGCATTTAATCTCATGCAATAATCTTTGACTGATTCACCAACATTTCTCTTGATTTGCTCATATTCAGACAGAATTTGAAAAGGATTCTTTTTCACTTCCCACCGGTTCAAAATTTTTCTTTGTAGTTCCACCAAGGTAGTGATACTTGCAACAGTCAAACCTCTGAACCATTTCTTCACATCACCTGCAAATGTTTGTACAAAGAGCCTCATGGCCACGTTCTCCGCATTGGTCTCATAAAGTTCGTGGAAGTCTGTCATTCTCTCCACATGTTGCTGCGCAGTAATGCCGTTAGGAGTGCCATCAAAGAATTGGATTTTGCTTTGGTAATCAGCGGGCATATCATCTAGAATTTGGGCTAGAACAAGGGGTGCAAAAAAGGCAGCCATCATTCTTGGTGGATTTGGCCTTGGAGGTGTTGGGGGAGTGTGCACAGTTTGCAAGGGGCTTGAAATTGGATTTTGGGGCTATGTTGCAATGTAATTATCAATTAATCTATTAGCTCTTTCTGTTTTGAGGTCTAAAAGAAATTTTAGATTGGGCAGAGTATAATCAACAACCCTTTCAGATTTAGACTCAAACAATGATATCTCAAACCGTTTGTCAAACTCAAGCTCTTCAAGATACTCAAAAATGACGGGACATGAATGGGATTTGAACATAGGAGTTATGGTGTTTTCTTGACGAAGGAGTCTGGGGATCAAATTGGAGTTTTCGTAGATATGAGGAGGATCTAGGTTTGGATTGGCTCTGTTATATCATCTCGAAGCTAGCATGCTATTGAAAAAATCAAAGGACACAACCTATTTTACATCAGCCTATCAAATCCTAAACTTATCATCCAGAAGCTTAGAATTATTAAAAACCAAGGGGATTTGATTTCCTCCCCAGTGGAGTCACCACTCTGTTAGCACCTAAGTCTGCCTCAGGCTTAAAGAAGGCAAAATTTAGGGTAACCACAAACCACGCTCAGTCTAATAGCTAGCCCTACCAGAACAGGAGAGGGCTCTCTCTGGGTCACACTCAGTGAATAGATGAACGAAAAGGATTGAGATGACTTTAAAACGAACTATTTATCTTAGGCTAGTAAGTGGAAATGAAAATAATGAGTGATTTTGTGAATGACTGTGTTTCTAGGATGTTATGGGACCACTGGACTTCAATGAAGAGAGAACTTAACATGAAGGCACAGATTATTTCGTGAGGCAAGGTAGGCTGAAAGCATAGAAATTTAGTTTTAAAATATGGCGGAATGGAAAGATTGATTAAGAAGGTGAAAAGGGCATGGGCAACATGAATCCTTTTCAACAAAAGAATGAACACTGTACATGAAATTTTCCAACAAGTAGAGCAATAAAATTGAATTCTACCTGATCTCACTCGAAAAATCCCACTAGAAATGAATACGAAATGAAAGTATGGAACATAGCAAAGAAATGGAGAGATTGATTAAGAAGGTGAAAAGGGCATGGATGACATGAATCCTTTTCAACAGAAGAATGAAACATTGCACATGAAATTTTCCCACAAGTAGAGCAATAGAATTGAATTCTACCTGATCTCACTCGAAAAATTTCACCAAAAATGATTGCGAAATCAACTATGAAACATAACTAGATACATATGAAACATAAGAGAAACACTTGCTACAATCACAACCACAGGAATCTCATGAAATAGAGCCACTGCCTTTCATTAATTCTCTATAAAAATATACAATGCAGAAACAAAGCTTCTTTCCCATAGTCTCCCAGAAGTTACAAGCCAACCAACCATTTGCAAATAACTTGTATACAATATATAGAATGTGTGAGGAAGAGATATAACAACCAAGGGTTGGGAAGTTACACAAATAATTTCGAAATGGAGATGGAGAGCCAACCATCAGCTACAGGTGCAGTGCTACAAATATGACATTTGGCTTTGGGGTGACCATTTTCCTTCCTTCGCCATTTGGATAGAAGCCAATCTGGATAAAAAACTCTTTAAATGCCACCTTTGGTGCCCAAAAACCGAAGTGTAAATGACCAGGCCCACTTGGATAAGTTGTGAACCGAAATTTGACGAAACAGAAGCAAATTGGCAATTTTTCCACTGTGCGCCGTGCCATTTTCTCTGTGCGTCGCGCTACTTTGGGGCCTGTTTTGGGGCATTTGTAGCTGTCCAAAATGTTCCCAAGTGGGCTTGTTGGAAATTATGTCCCTTCTATCTTCTAACCCCACTATAATTTCCCAATTTGGTGCTCATTCCCCCAACCCCCCCCCCCCCCCCAAAATCTTCATTCTCCAAGATTGCCTTTCTGTGTGTCAAAAGGTGTCAAGAGGCCATTTTTGGGTGTTTTTTGACCTTTTGGAGACTCATACCTTGCCAAAATTTCTTTTCCGGACACCAGTAGTCATGATTTTCCATCCTGAATCTAAAAATGCAAACCGTTCCTCATTTGGACCTCTAGAAGTTTAGCGTCACACCAGTGGCGCAACGCATAGGGAGAAAATCCCTATTTTTTGCCTAAAAATTTGTCTGTGACCAAAATTTGCCCAAGTTTTTTGAAATTTGGGTTGGAGGTTCCATATGAGGTGCTATGCTATGCCAAGGAAGCCTCCGCCAAGATTCAAAGCCGATCTTGCTACTTTTCCTCCTTTTCCTCCTTTCCCTGCTTTGTCACTTTGCTCAATTTTGCCTTTAGGCTCCTGATTCTTGCTTTGTAGCTCATGTTTCGGGCCTGGTAGTGATGAGTCATGCACCTCAGCATGTCTTTCTCCCTGTTATCTTTATCCAATCGCTACTCCAAGTGTAGATTGACCCGCTCCAACCAAGACTCACGGTCGTTGTTGATCTCTTGCTCCAAGGGAGTGAGCTCGATCCCTCTTTGCTAGACAGCTTGTCGATTTTCACGGATGCTTTGCAGCTCCCTGATCATCTATTGGTCCTCAAGCTGTTTGTTTCTCTTCTCCAGATACTTGATGACCCATCTGGCCTTCTCAAAATTGAGTATCATGTCTTTGATTTCTGTGTCCTGCTCCCGAATGATCATCCTAAGTTTGGCATTCTCTGCCTCTGTCTTTTCATCTGGAATGAGGATAACACCGGTCTCTTATGCACTTGATGGCCCCTCCTCCTACACTGGCTCCTTTCCCTTACCTTGCTCCTATGGCGTTGATGTCGGAAGTGAGGCCCCTTCCACCCCAGGTGGAGATAACACTCGCTTTGCTGCTGCGAACAATGGTCTACTACCCTTCGGGTATGTGATGTATACCGGCATGGTGGCAATCTCATGGAGCTCAAACTGATGTGAAGGACCCCCCACCTCTTGGTATACCTTTGGTACCACCGGTGGAGCACTGAAGAAATCATGGGAGATGAAGTCCTCCCAAGCAATACCCTGCAATCCTAACTGATGGTCCACCAAAATCGGGATGAGAGCAAAATGATAGACACTGTTTAGCTGCTATCGAGGGGTCTTGTGCCACATGAAGTTTTTCATCTTCTCAATGTTGTTGCAAATGAAAAATGGGAGGCTCATCATCCACACCTGGGTGAAGTGCATGAGAAACCTGATGTGATATGCATAAAGGCGTGAAAACCTCCCCTCGCAACTGAAATACTTCATGATCAATCTCATGAGTGAGGCATACTCATTTCTCAAAAATCTAAATGGAAAAACTCTGGTGAGCTGGCTCAAGTAGGTGTCCTTGATGTAAGGCTCATAATGATGCCTCTCTACCTTCCTTTTCTTATGCCACTGCTCTCCAATGTTCGGTATTCCTGTTGCCACTGATATGGTTTTTGGTATCAAGGTGAAAGTGACCCCTGCCAGGACGGATTGGCCTCCCTGTAGATGAAGTGCAAAAAGGTGGGCCAACTCATGATGGACTCTGACATTTGCCACCCTTTGACAAAATTCATAACATGCCAAGTGCTAGAAACAAGACAGGGCGAGCGGGCATGCCTGCAACTCAGTGAGGGTATTTGGCTCATCTCTAAAATGTCTGCCAGTCCGGTGATGTCTCCTATGGGCCCTCTCTCCTGAAGATGTGCCACTGTGGGTCCCCTTCTCATATTCTGATGAATTTTCTAATGCCATTACTGTTGCTTGTACCCTGAGTTTTATGTTGCCCTCTGAATCTAACGAAACTGATAGATGCTCTAAGAATCTGTCACTGAGGGGACAATAAAACATGGAGTGTTAGGAGGGGAATGATGAAAGGGGAATAGGGGTTTAAAAGGAGAAACTTATCAAGGATTTGGGAGCATTTTTTGAGCGTAGTATTGATGGGGTAGGGTTTGAGGTTATTTTGAGTCATAGGAGGAGGGGGAAAAAGGAATATGATTACAGTGGTGTTAGGGCGGCGATAAGGGGAAAATGATGCAGGGAAAATGGTGATAGGGGTAGGGTAGGAGAATACTTTGACAACACCGCTATTGTAGCAAAAACCCTGGGAGCCTGATTTTTTTTTTTGTGTCTTCTTTTGTTAAAAAAAAAAACTTTGGCATTAGATTTATACTCATCAAAATCATGGTATTCTTCTCAATTTTAATGCCAAGAGTGAAGGTAGTTGGTCTACCTCTCAAATTTGATAGGCCTTCACAAAATTTTAGGCAAATTGGTGGTTTTGTGGGATTTATATCTCTGTGCGCCGTGTGCACTGCCCAGTGCGCTGCACGCTCAAAGTGCGTCGCACCAGTGGCATTTTTACACTGTGAACCAGCTCCCAGTGCGCCGCGCCTCTTTGTGTGTGCGCCGCGCACCCGGAATTTCACCATGAATTGCTTGCAGGGATAGGGGAAGGGTTAAGTAGTGGTTTTAGGGTGGGGTTTCTTATGAAAAATGTTCAAGGGGAGATGAGAAAGGTGATGGGTGAGGGGACAAGGGGAGTGGAGTCAAACCTTGGTGCCATCATCTCATTTTTGCAACCCCAACCATCTTTTTCTTGTCAATTTCTTTCATGTTTTACCTTATGCTTTTGGGTGACATTTAAACATCTCATAAACACCATATCAATGACAAAATTTATGGAGAAGAGGTGTACACAGGGCCTACCTCTTGTTTTTCTAGTCTTCACCAAGACTTGAAGCGGTTTGGCAATTTTTTATGCCCCAGGCCATGTGCGTCGCGTGCCAAAACCAGTGCGCTGCGCATTGGGTGTGCATCGCGCCTTTGTAGCTTTCCCACTGCGGGTTGGCAGCGTGTGTGCCGTGTCCTCTATGTGCGCCGCGCTCTCGAAAGCCAACTCTCACTCCCTCAAATGCTCACGATTTTTCTTTCTCACCTTTGAAATGCTTTCTCCAAGTCTTGCAAGGGCACAATGGCTTTGATTTTGGCAAAACATGTATTTATAGCCTTGGAGGAGATGGGTTTGATTTTTTCTTCCTTGAAAACCCACTTTCAAACGTTTGTGTTTTGCACTTTTTCCATTGACTTTAAAGCACCCTAATTTTCATTTTTCTCTGAAATTTTGGCTCTCCTGATGGGATTTTCAGCATTTCTTTGTGGGGACTGTGTGACTGGGCATTTGGCCATAGAAAACATGACTACATTTTAAAAATCAACTTGTGCATTTTTTAAAATTTTGTCATAAATGACCTTGTTTGACTTTTCTTCAAAACAGAGTTTTGAAGAAGAGTCGATGTCTCTTCAGCTGATGATGAAGGTTTCTGGACCATAGCTGTATAAGGTCTTCCCCTGGCCTACATGGCTCGTTCTAGAAATGTTTTTTCACAGACCAATTTGAGGGTTTCCTAGACACAATCATAAAAAATGACTTTGTCCTATAATATTACCAGACATTAACTATCATCAATTTCAGTGATTATGGACCAAGACCTGAACCAACAGGAGCCAGACATGAGGGAAAATGACTAACAAGACTTTCTCCATCAGATCATGGCATGTCCCTACCGAAATGCAAACTGGAAGAGTGGAGAGGGACACCTAATCATGAAATGCATAAAGAGTTTTGATCCCTGACGGAGGACTTGACCAGACCAACTCTAACAATTTCTAGAGTTGTTTAGCAACAATACTAGAGTGTAGTGTTACTTACAAAATATTCCAAACGTTCAGGACTGGGATCGAGTTGAATTCCATTCTTGTTGAGAGGGAGTGTTGAAAATAGCAACAAGAAATGTTAAAAATAGAATCCAGAAATTCCAATTTAATGTGTCCTTGAATTAAACTATGAATTAAAATCGAATTCTATTCCAATGCAACTTGTAATAGTTAACTAAGTTAGGTTGACTTAGTTAACTTAGGAATTTCTAGTTAGAAGTCTTTTGGAAGCCACGTATATGTTCTCCCTAATTTTTAGGGGTGTAGGATGAGTTTAATTGTGAGTTGTAATTAGATAAATCAATTTACTAAGTTATGTTCAGTTAAATTAATAATAAATGTTGATGGAACTAATAGAGGATTAACAGTTAGTTGGTGCACTGGTGCATCCACAAGTGTCACTTCAGTTAACTGAATATTCCCTCATCAGAAACTCATGCATGTTGATTCTGAGAAAGACCCAGTTGAGAATAGAGTGTAGGGACAATGTACTATCAGTTGTATGATTTATTGAGTTGTAAATATCATGCATGAAATCAGAGAAGGACCTAATTTTAGATTGTGCAGTTATGGATAAGGAATTTCCCATTAAATACAAGCTAATTCTCTCGGGAATTGTGCAAAGAATTAGAAGCTTGGAGGCTTGGAAATTTCACTAAGTATTGGCCAAAGAAAGTCATCAAGGAGAGGATAGGAAATACTTGTGCAGGTTAAGCTCATTGTTTGGCAGAGCATATTTTATTCATCTAAATTCTTTGACCAAGGGTGCAAGGAAATAGGGGCTTGGAGACTTGCAGAATTGACTAAGTGTTGGCTAAGAGCTAGCTTGTAAGCTGAGAGAGTTGAGCATACTTGTGTGGAATTGTTCTAGTGAGAAAAAGCTTTGTAACTTCACACATATTTCTGATATATGCAATATAGATAGTGGGGTTTTGAGCAGTGGCTTTCCTAGATACATCTTATGTTATGTGCCATTGATTTATCTTCTTCTTGCTCATATTGTTTTAATCGATCTATTGGCTTCTCCTGGTTGAAAGTAGAAGTAGATTCTTGTCTTTTTCTTTAGTGCATTGCATGATCTTGGGAATCTACACGATTTTCTACATTTTCATGCTCAAAGTCAATTTGTTTTAGGTCAAATCACCCATTGTGTTCTTCTAGGCTTTCCCATAGAGTCAAGGAGTCAAAAGAGTCATTATCATATGTAATAAACCCCATTGGGCATCTTGTATCAAATCAAAAAAATTTATTTGAGTCACAATTGTGTCAAAATTCCCTCTAAGACCAAGTTGGCCTCATGAAGGGTAACTCAACCTCCTAAGAAGCCTATTTATAAGAAAAACTCAACCTCATTTAAAGGATCATCCAATAATGTTTGATCTCAAGGAGAAGAGAAAGAAAGAGGTGCAAAGGACAAGTCAAAGACCGGAAGACAACAAAAATCAAAGTTTTTGGGTCAATCTCTCTCACATGTGTGAAGGGTGAACTGGGGTTTTTGAACATCAAGGACAAAACTTCAATTCTCCAAGGAAGGTTAAAATATGTTATCAAAGAGAAAGACGCATCATCAATTTGTCGAAGGAATAAAAAGCAATCCAAGTGAAGAAGAAAGAAGGTCAAAACTAGCCTCTCTCTCCCAAATGTGTGAAGTTGCAATACTACAAGAGGGGTCAAATATTACAAACCTGGAGTGAAGGCTAAAATTAGTGCTAGGGGTTAAGGTTGCTGTTGAAAGGTAAAAGTTTGTTACTAGAAGATGTGCAAGGAAAACACATCAAAAGGAATGTTGACATGGTTTTGGAGGTGTCTTAGTCTTGGGTCTAAATGGTCTTGGAATTCATCACTCGAAGATTCTATAATAAGAGAAGAATTACTTGTATATTTTCCTCTTTAAGAGAGGTTTTGGCCCTAGCTATTAGAATATATCTTATGTCTATTGTGTTCTATTGATAGTAATTTGTTTGGTAGCTATTTGATGATTAAAAAAAAATATTAATCAAGAAAATAAGAAACTAATAATAATGAGAACTACAAGTTGAAGAAAGGAATATCACAAGCAGTTATTAAAGTAGAGAGAAATCACACCAAATCTAGATGCCCTGATTTCTCACCATGGAATTAAAGCTAAGGTGACAAGAAAGGGTAGTTTTAAAATCATTCAATTGAAAATGATACATAAGGACTAAATACAAGAAGAAGAGCATCATGGAGATCCAATAATCACATCATAAGGATCATATCATCTTGAAGGAAGAACTCTTGAAAAGGAAGACCTCAAGGACCCTCCCTCCATCTTAAAAGAAGGACTCTACATATTTTAAGAATCTTGAGAAGTCTCTCACATTCCACATCCAAAGGAAGCAAGAAGAACAATTCATCATCAACAAAATCAAATATATCTCCCTCTTATTGAATAAAGGGTCACATCTCAAACATCTTTGAATAAGATCATCTCCTCTTATCTTGAAGAAGTAGCATTGTCTTTTTGAAAAAGGAAGATCATTAAGGAAGAACCTAGTGGAAGATATCATCAAGGAGGCATCTTCACTTTTCAAGTAAGTACTTTAAATTTATGTCTCAATCTACAAATCAAATGACTACTTTCTGCAAAGAGAACAATAAACTTGTTGGGACATCAAACTGCCTTGCTTGGAAGAAGAGAATAGATTTAATTCTCACATAGAATGAAGTTATTGAATCACCAAAAATCCACAAGAGAAATATCAAGCACTATAAAAATATATGAAAGGAGAAGTATGGTCTCAAAGAATCCTCATTGAATGGATCAATTATTCTCTCATTTCCTATGTAGCAAAGTTGAAGACATCAAAAGAAATCTATGACAAGTTGGTGAAATTATTCTCTGTAAGTATAGCAAGAGAAATAATATCTTTAAGAACTGAATTATGCAAGATGAAAGTATCAAGAAAATAAGAGGTATCCTCATATCTCATGAAGGTGACTCAAATAAGTGATTAACTACAAGATCTTGAAGAAACAATTTTATATCTAGAGATGACCACTCTTGTACTCAATGCATTACCAAATGAATGGGGAAAATTTGTATCAAGCATCTATGGAAAGAAGGAAACCAATCCATTCATTGATCTATGGTCATTATGTGATCCAGATTTAAACAGGAACGCAATAAAATACAAAGATAACCATATACACAAAGATGCAGCGGAAATAATGCTTCATTTCATTAATGGGAAATACCGAAATATGCTTACAACCAGAAATGGAAATAAACCAGCTAGGGCGATGGTAGCTTATCTCTGAGAAGAGATGTGGCGGCTACATGCCT
>APFE030827601.1:24084-53147 GCA_000404065.3 Pinus taeda | reverse complement strand
AGTGGAAAGGAGTCGCCTTCACTAAGTGGTCCCGCAGGCTATTTTTGGCGCAAGTCTATTTTTAGACTATGTCTATTTTTAGACATATGGATCATGTCTATGGATTGCAGGTTGCTGTTTTTGGATGATTGATCAAGTTGGAAAAATAGATGGACTTCTATTTTTGATGAAAGTGTGAGTGATCACAGTGTGAGTGATCAAGTCTATTTTTAGACTGGCTGTCAAAAATAGAAAAGTCAAATATTATTATCTCAAAATAATATTTGGACTATAAACTTAATCTTATTCTCTTGGAGCACTTCAGTTTGAGCTACAGAGGTGGCACATGCAGCTGTCAGAAGGAAATACGCTTTTCTTATGAGTCAGTTGAGTTATTGCATGCATGACTTCAGTTAGAACTCAAGTGAGTTGAGTTTAGTGGACTGGAGGTGCAGTTGATGGAGTTGTGTTCAGTTTAGCTTTGTTAAACTGGTTGTATTTAGTCTAACTGGCGAATAGACTAGAGATGAGTTGGGTGAATTAGTTATTAATTAATTCACAAGTTATTAACTCATAATACAACTAATGAATACATCAGTTAACTCAGTTGCATGTCAGTGCATGTTCAGTTCAGCAGGGACAGGTGTTAGAGAATCAGATTGCTATCAGTTGTGACTATAGTTGTGCACCAGATCTTGCACAAATCAGGGGATTGAGTATGCCAATGAGTTTGCACGTATTGTAGCTTGTTCTCACATGATTTAGCCAAGGAAATACGTGGCTGCCTTGGCAATTATCATCAGTTCTCTTGCAGGTATTGAGCAGCGGAGACAGGCAAGCAGCGGAAGAGATTTGAGCCAGTGATTGATTCAGATCTGAGCTGTATTGTGTGTAACAGGTGGAGCTGGTACTGGATTGCTTGTGATAAGCATTGTACTTTGTAATGTTACATGACTCAATCATTAATATACATATAGTTGGGTTTTTTAGCGAGATGCTTTCCCCGGGATACATACTGTGTTAATGTGTGAATGCTCTTGATGTTTTATTGTTATTGATGCTGCTATATTGATGATCAACGTAGAGGAGCTTATGTATTGTGTATGTTTTCCGCAATAGTACATGATCAAGATAATATCTGTTGAATATGTGTTAAATTATTCAAAATTTCTACAATATATGATCTTGTCAGATACCAGAATATGTGGGATTCAAAATATTATTAAATATTTTTTTCTTGTCTTATGTACCCTCATAAGTGAAACAACCCACAAAGTGAATTTAACTCCAACAAGCATGTCCATATGTGGTATGGAATGAATATTACATTGCTTTAATTTCGTGCCATAAAAATGTTTTTCATAATATTTCATCCATGTAAAATGGAGTAGGAATATTTCATGTTATTTGAACATTGATCTACTACCCAAAACTCTAACAACTTACTCGTATAACATAGGCCACTACATTGCTATATAATCGAGTGAATTTCTTTTGAAAAAAGATAACAATACAATGTATGAAGAATAGGAAATATGGGCTTTTTTAAGTGGGAAGAGGCCAAAGAAGGTTGTTATACCAACGCCTTTGTCTTTCATGGAGAAATTTGAAGATTATTTTACAAGTTGGAGGCCACACTGATGTAAAAAGACATTTTTGATGTAATTTTCACCATTTTTAATGGATTGGTTCGTCATTGGAAATAGAGTTGAAGACATAGCCCAAGAGGGTTAAACTCCATTTACAAATTTTCAAATTATTGTCTATATTTCAATGTTATTCTCTCTCAATTTCATTCATTTAAATTATGTATTTAACTTATTAAGTAAATTTTATAATAAACTTGTGGGAACTTATTAGAGGAAATTTTAGCCTAAAAGTGCCCATGAAAATTTCATGTAATTTCCATGTAATAATATGTAAACCAATCAAAATCCTTTAAATTTAAAAAGAAGTATATGTAAATATTTTGAAGGGGAAAAAAATAAAAACTAGTTTTTTTTAGTTGTATTTTTGGCTTATCTCCTTATAGGTTTACTCAAATTTCAAGTGTAGACACTCGTTGGATGCAGAATTAAATTTCACATGCAATGAGTACCCATTATGCATACTTTTTAGAAGACCCACATTGATAAAAATTGAAAATACATTAAAAAAACGTGTTGAACATGTTTTTTAATGTATCTTCAATTTTTTTATCAATGTGGGTCTTCTCAAAAGTATCCATAATGGGTACTTGTTAGATGTGGAATTTAATTCCGCATCCAAAAAGTGTCTACATTTAAAATTTGAGTAAACCTATAAGGAGATTACAATTAAAAAGAGTAGCTTTCTTATTTTCCCTCCAAAATTCATAACTCTTATTTTATTATTTTAACTATTATTTTATTATTTTTCCTTAGGAGGCCACTTTTAGGCTAAAATTTCCTCCAATAATTGAGAAGTTATTTTTAAGAATCCCAATGTTTTCACACTAATTTTAGATCAATACACCTTGAAGGTATGGTCAAGGAATCTAACAGTTTGAGTGTTGCATACAATAGTTAAGGGCTATCATGAAATAATAAATTGGGTTCAATTACATAACTACCTTGCCAATTGCTTTAGTGGAAACATAATTGACCATGAAATTTGAATGTGGTACTGAGTTTGTTCAAGGAATATTTCTCAATGGCCTAGAAGCAATAGGAATTATGCCATATAAGGTGCCTAACTAACAATATCGAGTTAGCACATTAGGAAAGAAGGATGACTTGTTCCTCGGAAAATTCCCCTTCCATCACAACATCTTTAGCAATTTGGGATAGCAAGGATTGAGTGAACCAATATTTCAAGAATTGATTAAGAAACTTGGTCCTTATCAATCATTTTCCATCATCTTTACTCATAAATCTGGTTAGAGATGTTATTAGTAGTGCCTTCCTAAAGTTAGACAGTTGATCAATTCTGATCTCTTATTGCAAGGGTAACTAAAAATGTTTTAAGAATGTCTTTGCTATAGTGGCATAGTTGTAATAAGATGCCCAATCAAGTTCAATGTACCATTTAGCTACATCACTATTCAAGGTACATTGGAAGAGACACAAACAAATACTATCATCCACCAAAGATTTAGATGAACGTCATAAATGGTAAGTGGTGATATGTGTGATAGGGTTCTCTCTCATCCATTACAAAAATTTCTAGGTTTAAAATGGGTCTCCTAAGGAATATTATGAAATAATAGAAAAAATAATAAAATGAGATTAGATTACATCATCAAATTTTAGAGGGGAAAAAAACTACTTTTTCAAATCGTATTCTAAACTTGTCTCCCTAAGGTTTTACTCAAATTTCAAGTGGGAGTACTCATTGGATGAAAAAATTAATTCCTAATCCAAGGAGTACCCATGTCACATACTCTCTGTGGACCTTGCTACACGAAAAATGAGAAATACATGAAAAAACATGATTGCAATCACATTTTCACGTATTTATCATTTTTAATGTAGCATGTTCCATCGAAAGTATGCAACATGGGTACGCCTTGGATGACGAACTAAATTTTTCATCCAACGAGTGATCCCATTCAAAATTTGAGTAAAACCATAAGGAGATATGTTGAAAAAATAGGTTTTTTTTTTTTTTAATATTTATACCTTTTTTACTCCAAAATGGTGACTCATACACCATGGTTGACATCATCATCTTGAATCCTATTGGTTCACATTAAGTTGATTTTGGTTGTACATTTTTGTTTTTATTCCCATTTTAGACCTCTAAATTTCTCTAAGTTTTTTATCAAACTTTGGAATATTGGAAGGTAATTTCACAAGAATGGGTAACTAGTTTGGGGTTATGATATATGCGATCATTTATTATTTTATCCAAATATGAAAATTCAAGTGATGCTAAAAATGGTAGTTAATTCTAATCAAATGGATATGGGGAAAGAGATTTCATCCCAGATGGTCCTTTTGATCCTCCCATAGATTGGTTTTGATAGGCTAAATGTGTACCAAAGGGATTAAATCTCCTAGGATTTTGGGGCCATGGAGCAATATAACTAGAAGAAGGATTATTTCCCACTGGGGGATTTCCCCTAAGGACAAAGTTACATTGAAAGTAATGGCTACTAGTGGGACCATATACAACTTTTTCAGCATAAATACCAAGAGTGAAAGTACCCTAGAATTTAGGGACACTTCCAAAGTAAAGTTTGTTAATATGCACATTTCCCCTAGATGATTAAGCACTCCCAAACACATTAGGGCCTCTAGGAAATAGTGCCTCCAAATGACTAGATTTCACATGGAATATTAAATCCTCTAAAATCATTACTACCCCCAACATTTCTAAGAATATGTGTAGACTCCCCTATAGATCCCCCATAACTTATTTTCCAATACTTGATATACATGCATTTACTATTGATACAACAAATTTAATTGAAAACCACCTAACTTTAGTTTACAAGATTTGGTTCTATGTCACACCAAATACAAATATAGTGGGGTTTGGGGACATTAAGAGATAAGGGATACTAATAAATATTATTGGAACAACCAATAGAATTCCCCATAAAGATAAGGCATATTTCATAGATGTAGAGAGAGTCAGTTATATCACATTAATAGGAGGTAATGAGAACATCACAAAGGAAATCATTTAAACACTTGGTGAATAGAATCCCATCTCTTCCATTGTAGAGCCTTCGCTCTCACCCAACATTTGATGATAATTGTTGAAAAGTGAAAAAGTTTCACAAAATATATCACCCAACCTAACGAGTATAGGCTCAAAATAATCGGTCAAAGGAGGATTGAAATTTGAATACTTCAAGAATTACTTGTTCTTTACCCTCTAATCCAAAAATAATCCTTTTGGGCTCTTCTGTGTTGAGGTCATCTAATGAAGGATCTATCCTACATATATATAACGGTGGATCATCCCCTTTAGGATGAATGTTATGAAGTCTACTAGAAAAAAAAAATTGTTCTATTCATCCATGGTGAATAAATATTATTAATAATGAAAGAAGACACCCTATCAAAAGCTAGACTCAGACTAAAGAGCAAACCTTTAGTAAAACTAAAGTTACACAATGAGAAAATGGATAAAAGGTTCTTCTATAGATCATCTTGGGATGATCATGGTCATATCATGACCTAAGTACAACCAATGAAGGTAATAGAAAAAATTAAGTTAACTTCCCTTTTCCAACCTTACTATCACAAGTGACCCCACAAGTAGCACAAAGACTTAGCCCTTGGGAGCATTGATATGATGATGCAATTTTTATCTCAGGTACCACGAGCACTTCCCACCTACATCCACATAAGAAGATTTTTCTAAATAAAGGCCACTATGATACCTCCTCACAATCAAATGAGTTGGGATAAGACACTTGTACAATGAAACTAAGATTGAAACCTCCAAGAGGGATTATTCATAGAGAACCATTTCCCCAAGAGATTTCATGTGCATAGTATTCCAACAAAAATCAAATACAAATGGAGTAAGTACATCACTCCACATGCTTCCAACACAACCTTGTTCTTAACTCCTATGTTAGATCATCTTCTCGATAATCGATCGATGTGAAAATGGATTTACTCATTCTCAAGTGATAACTAGTTCAAATTATGATGACCTTCGAGAATTTGCTCTGCAACCTTGATTGAAGTTCCTATGCCATATTCTAATATTAGTTTGAGACAATGCAAAAAAATGTCAAATTAATTTTCATTAACACTTGATTTTACATTGTTATTACTCAATGGTATGAATGAAACTTAGGGAGATGTAAACAACTCTTTTCAATCCAATTATATGCAACAAAATATGATAAATGCAATTTTTCTTATTCAATGAAAACTATCTACAAAAAGAAAAGAGATTTATTCCTTATTCAACTACGACTTTCAAACCTCACACACTCCCAATATGCACCTTGAATAAACAATTTTTTTGAAAAGAAAATCTAATTCAAAACAATGAAACATCCAAATAAGATAGCAACAAACTTTTACAAGAAAGAAAACATAGAAAAGCACAAAATAGTTGTTGACTCAGAAATGTAATTTTTTTAATATATAAAAAAAAAATGTGAGAAAAAATTTCAAGGGGCCTAAAGACCAATCTATATGTCTCTTAATTATATATTATCATATATCAATTTTTTATTAAATTATCTACCTAATGGGTTTGATTTGTTGGGCATCAAATTTCCCTATAAAAAATATCCAAAAAAAAAATTGCACAGTCATCATGGAAAATTACAGAAATAACTTATTTTCAAATAGTAATATCTCCACTTTATGGACACTAATCTAGATGAAGTTTTTATGTTGGGATAAAAATTTGAGGATAATTCAGATATGTAGTTATTTCAATGAAATTCTACACAAAAGTTGCAGAATTTCACCTAAATCCCACATCCCATTTTTTATTCCTTTTTCTTTTAAATTGGGATAAATTTTCATTAACATGCAAGGAAAAAAAGGATTTTTTATCCCCAATGGAGTTGCTACTTCTATTATGAGAAAATCCCCCTCCGTGAACATGTGGATTCCTCCATAGATTTTTGAATATCTATGACAAAAAGGCCATAGATCATCTACTACTAACTCCCTTAGAGCAATCCCTTCATACACTTCATGGTAAATATGCAATGGAAATATCTTCTTTGATGATGGTTTATGTTATCATGATTGGTGATGGTTGTAGGAGATATTTCTTCAATCCATGAAGTTACTACTTACTACTCCAATACCTATAACTTGCACACAATCCACACACCATTCCTTTCTTTTAGGTAATGCAAAGGTGAAAGGTGACAGAGAAATGAGATCTAATTCAAATTTCTCAAACTAATCTAGATATAATACAATATATCAGATATATTATATATGTCGGAGAAATCATAAGATCTATATTATAAAGGAAAAATAAATCATATAAGATTACATTTGAGATGCGTGAATACCCTTCTCAAAACATTAGCTCCTTGAGGCACCTTCCATAGCCTCTAATTATATTCCACCAACATTTCCCCTCTCAAATTCTCCTTCTTACCCTATCCTCCAATTTGGTCTCCTCTTACAGAAATTTAGAAGAGCTTGGAGATAGATTTGATGGTAGGTGAATTAGGTGAAGAAGAGTCATGGATAGACATGATGGCATATAAACCAAGAAATTAAAATTCATGCACAAGTTTCATTCTCATTTATGAGCTTTTCCCATCTCACTATGAACTTTCTTCTCAATTATGAAATAATTCTTATTTCATAATTATCTGAAATTGTGACAAAATAGTTACTTGTGAAATAATTATGAGAAATTACTCAATTATATAATTTCATTCTCATAAAATCTAATAACTTATTTGTAAAATCTATAGTTGCAAACACAAGTATGACAATGAGTTAAATGGATGGGGGTAAGGCATAAAAATGAACATATTTTGGGAGATGATTGACTACCACCATGATCATGGATCTGTTGCTCCCATCAAAAGTCCCACTATAAAATCCTTATAAATATTATCCCATAAATGTGCTTATATTGGTAGCAATTGAAGTGCTTAAGGTATATTTATTCTCTCCCCTCCCCCCAACCCCGCAACCCCCCCCCCCCCCCCCCCCCCCACACAATTTGTTTGGTAAGTATCCTAGGTTATCACAAACCATAGATGCAGTTTTTCAATGTCCTCCAAAAAGAATAAGTGCTTAATTTGTTCCTAGATTTTTGAAAATTAATTATTCTAGGTGATGAATGAAATTCCTCTATATTATTTCTTTTAAAGATTAATTATTTACTAGAACAATACACCCTAGTATATCACAATGTATCTAGCAATGATGTATACTCTTTAAGAAGGTTGAGTTCTTCATGAAGTTTTTTGATGAGTTAAATGATACCATTCTCGACAAAAATTCTCAGGTCATCCTTGAATGGGTAATTATAATGTAAAGAGGAATCTATCATCCTCAAATTTCTAGGAGGTTTAAAATAAAACATTGTCTCAATACCCTTCTTATAGATAATATCAAAATCACACTCTTATAGATAATTTCATAATCACACCCTAGGTGGTTGGTGACCCACTTAGTTTGGTCTATGAGGATAACATTTGTTTAGGAGATTACTTCATACTATGATAGACATTCTTGATATGGAAACTTCACCCTATCAGATATGGATGTCGAGTCTCTATTACATGTGGGATGACCATCATTAGTTTCTCATATGTGTGTTTACCTAAATTATGGTCAAACAACTAATTAATAGTGAATTCCGAAGGGTTCCTTTCTTTCATTAATACCAATCAAAGACCTCTTCCTAATGTATCACATTATAAGACTAAATTCTTACTAAAATCTAGATACCTATTTAAAGGTTATAAGACCTATTTAGTGGTCTCACACCAAACACATGCATTATTTTTTTCATATGATTTTGTGGTAACCTATGATACTTATTATTTTTGCTTAGGTGGCCACAATTTCTCCTTAAATTAGTTCTAGAAATATTTTAAATATTATAATTATTTTGTGAAGTGATATATTTCTTATTTACGCCAACTTGGCTTGAGTTGTGAGTGGTTTTGAATGGAGTTTGAAAAAATATTAGGAAGCCTCTTGACTTCCACAATGTTTATCTTATTCTTATACATTAAGTACCTAGCCATAGTTGTACTCTTAGTATGAGAAATACTCATTTTTATGAGGAGCATTAGATAAGGTGTATTATATTTGATTTTGAGATTATAGGTTATAAAACTCTTTTGGATTTACTCTTTCTTTCTCGATGATTTTGTAGGGACATTGTAACCCCAAGATTCACAACCATATAACATAGTAAGAGCTAAGAGAGTCTCAAATAGGAACCTATTATTATCCCATAGACAAAGGTCTGTCAATTTACAAATGTTTTTGAGTCCATAATAAGCTTTCCACCCTCCATTTATCATTTTCTCAATGGTATAGTCTCAGTTAAGCTTGTGATGAATATCAATATTAAGATATTAGTATGAAGCAACTTCCCCTAAGTTGTTATTGTTATACACAAAATTAACATAAGCAATCTTTTTGGATTTAATTATCCTTTCTTTTTTGTTAGTGCTAACAATCATGTCTGTAGTAGAGCATAAATCCTTGAGAGTTTTTAGTTTCTAATCGAGATCATAGGGACTCCTTGCCATAATAACAATATCACCAACATAATAAAAAAAAGGACGTTGATTATAGTTGTTTGAGTGAGGACAAACTAACTTGTTTCTTCCAAATATGCTTTTAACTTATGAACATATATGCCAAAAAGTATATGAGATAGGAAACAAATTTACTTAACTCCTATATTATAACTAATATATTTGTACCTTATTATATTTTATCCCACTAATTCTCAACTCAAAAATAAATTTAAGTCTTTAATCTATTATAAATTTTAGTGGGCCGTAATGATAAAATAATCAATATACAAATATTCAAATTTATATGTGTAAATTAAAGAGTCATTTTTATGGAATTATTTATTGATTTTATTATCAAGTAGATGCTAAGTCCAAAAGATCGAAAAAAAAGCATTATATATTTACATTTTTCTATTGCACTAAAAGTTTACCAAATATTAAATTCTAGATCAATTGTTAATAAAATTTGTATTTTACTTGTAGAAACATTTTGGGTACTTCTAGAGGAAAGAGAGATGTTGCTATTATGAGGTTGGATATACCAAGCTAAATTCAACTGACTATTTCTAATTATGAAAATATGTGTGTCGATTTCAAAATAAGCCTTCCACAATTTTAATTTAATTATTATTAATTATTAGGTGGATGGTAGAGTTTTAACCTCCATGGAATATGGAGGAATATTCATAGTAGTATTCGTAGATGAAGGGTTAAGATTTATCGCCAAGTTATTCTCTTTTAATCAATTTATCTCAAATTAATTAATTAAAGAAAATTTCATATCAACGCATGTCATATTCCGTGTGTTATTGAAAAGCCATGTTATTGGCCCATAGCATTGTAAGAAGAGATAAATACAAGTTATTTTCCATGGCAATTTTACATGTTTTTTAAAATGTACACATGTTTATTTCATATATTAATTATTTTTATATCTAGTAATAATAATAAATTTAAAATAAAGTTATAATTTAGTTAAATTTTATGGTTCCTTTTCATTTTGGAAATGTGAGATGTATAATGAGGTAGGTGTAACAACCCGGTTGTTGTGAATATTTTGTTATTTACTATTCTTTACTTTTACTTTACAAGACTTAATGACTCATGGCTTAGTGAAAGAGGCCTAGGGAAACTTTATGTTAAAAGACAATTTTAATTTAGAATTAAATTATGATGATATGTTTTATAAGTCACAGGAAATGACTAAAAATAAAAATAAAAATGAATTTTGAAACCTCTAGACAGTTATAGATAATTGTTTTTACCTCTCTCCCTAGAGATGGAAAAAAATAAACCCATCTCAGTGGGAAAAAGATCTAAAGATGGGAGAAGAAGGCTAGAGGATGGAAAGAAATGAAGATTGGAAATTTCATATCTCGCATAGGACGCTTCTAGGCTAAGGTGTTCTTGAGTTTGAAATAGAGCCAATGGAACCTTTAGAAAATATCCTTGAGTATAGAGATTAATGGACTAGACTGGTGCGATCCTGATGTTTAGGAAAAGACTATCTCAAATATTTGTTTTCTAAATTTTCTAGAAGGGAGAAAGCTCAGGGGGAGACTAGACATCATTTCTAGTTTCATGGTTGGGTGGTGGGGTCTTCCTAGTTGACTTTCCTGATAGTATCAACAGAGGAAGATAAGTATATATGTGATGTTTCTTTTCTTTATTGTATTTGGAAGTGTCATGTGTTGTAATATTAAATTAAATCTTTGTGAAAATGAGAATTCTACAAAACAGATAAATCTTCCTTAAAATATAGCACAAAAATATTTTGCAATGTAGTAAGTAATTGGTAACTTTGTAGAATGACAAAATCTCCCTAAATCTGAAATGAAGATTGTTTTAATATTCAGTTATCTAGAGAAAGGATAATAGCCTTAAAGAAGTGAATTCTAGAATTTATATGCATACATAAAATAAATAATGGACACTAAAGTGTAAGTAATTCTTAGCGGGAATATAAATATATAACAAGGAAAAGTAACATGAGCAAGTTATAGTCATAGTACTATAGTGGTTATGGTGAAGCTTTGAAGCAACAAAACCAGGGTTTGTCAAAAGGAGTTTGAAATTGCTAGCACCTAAATCCGTCTCAGGCTGAAAGAAGGCAAAATTCAGGGTAACCACAAACCACGCTCAGTTTGGTAGCTAGCCCTACCAGAACAGGGGAGGGCTCTCTCGGAGTCATACTCAGTGAATAAATGAACGAGAAGGACTGAGATGACTTACAATGAACTATTTGTCTTAGGCTAGTAAGTGGAAATAAAAACAAGGAGTGATTTTATGAATGACTATATTTCTGGGATGTTATGGGACCACTGGACCTCAATGAACAAAGAACTTAAAATGAAGGCACAGATTTTTTCGTGAGGCAAGGTAGGTTAAAAGCATAGAAATTTAGTTTTAAAATGTGGTGGGATGGAAAGATTGATTAAGAAGTTGAAAAGGGCATGGGCTACATGAATCCTTTTCAAACAGAAGAATGAACACCGTATATGAAATTTTCCCACAAGTAGAGCAATAGAATTGAATTCTACATGATCTCACTCGAAAAGTTTCACCAGAGATGGATACGAAATGAAACTATGGAACATAACAAATAAATGGAGAGAATTATTAAGAATTTGAAAAGGGCATGGGCGATATGAATCCTTTTCAAACAGAAGAATGAACACTATATATGAAATTTTCCCACAGGTAGAGCAATAGAATTGAATTCTACCTAATCTCACTCGAAAAATTTCACCAGAAATGAATGCAAAATGGAATAAAAAACATAACAAGATACATATGAAACATAAGAGAAACACTTTCTATACTCACAACCATAGGAAACTCATGAAACAGAGCCGCTGCCTTTCATTAGTTCTCTGTAAAAATATACAATGCAGAAACAAAGTTTCTTTCACACAGTCTCCCAGAAGTTACAAGACAACCAACCCACTTCTTTGCAAATAACTTGCATACAATATATAGAATGTGTGAGGAAGAGATAGAACGCCCAGGGGTTGGGAAGTTACTCAAATCATTTCGAAATGGAGATGGAGAAGCAACCATCAACTACAAGTGCAGCGCTGCAAATATGACATTTGGCTTTGGGGTGACCGTTTGCCTTCCTTCGCCACTTGGATAGAAGCCAATATGGATAAAAAACATTATAAATGCCGCCTTTAGGGCCAAAAAACCGAAGTGTAGATGAGCGGGCCCACTTGGAGAAGTCGCGAACCGAAATTTCGCGAAACGGGAGCAAATTGGCAATTTTTCCTCTGTGCGCCGTGCGTTTTTCTCTGTCTGTCACGCTACTTTGGGATCTGTTTTGGGGCATTTCCGGGTCTCCAAAATGTTCCCAAGTGGGCTTGTTGGAAAGCTTGACCTATCTACTTTCTAACCCCACTGGAATTTCTAAATTTGAAGCTCCTTTTCCCCTCCAAATCTTCATTCTCCCAAGACTGCTTTCTGTGTGTCCAAAAGGTGGCAGAAAGGCCATTTTTGGGTGTGTTTTGACCTTTAGGAGACCCAAAACTTATCAAAATTTCTATCCTAGACAACAGTAGATGTATTTTTCGATGCTAAATCCAAAAATTCAAACCTTTTTTCGATTGGAGTGCTAGAATTTTAGTGTCGCGCAACACAGGGAGAAAATCCCTTTTTTTTTGCCCAAAAAATTTCCTTGTGACCAAAATTTGCCCAAATTTTTTGAGATTTGGGCTGGAATTTCTCTATGGGGTGCTTTGCTGAGTCAAGGAGGCCTTAGCCAAGATCATAAGCCTATATTTCTCTTTTTCCCTTTTTTCCCTTTTTGTGGCTTTCCTCAGTTTTGCTTTCAAACTCCTGATTTGGGCTCTCAAACTCAAGTTCTGTGCCCTGTAATGATGAGCCATGTGTCTCAGTATTGTGTTGTCATTGCCGGCCTTGTTCAACATTTTGTCCAGGTGCATGTTGACTCTCTCAAGAACAGACTCATGATCATCCATAACATGTTTCTCCAATGAAGTGAATTCAATCCTCCTCTGCTGGGTAGTTAGGTGACCCTCACGGATGTTCTGCAGCTCCATGATCACATGCTGGTCTTCCAGATATTTGTACCTCTACTCCAGATAGTTGATGACCCATCTGGACCTCTCAAAATTGACCATCAAGTCTTTGATTTCTATGTCCTGCTCCTAAATAATCATCCTAAGTTTGGCATTTACTGGCTCTGTCTCTTCATTCGGAATGAGGATGACACAGGTCCCTTGAGCACCTGATGGCTCACCTGAAGGCCCCTCCTCATGCATTGTCTCCTTGCCTCTGTCTTGTTCCTGTGTCATCGATGCCGGAAGCAAGGCCCCTTCCACCCCAGGTGGAGATAACACTCGCTTTGCTGCTGCAAACAAAGGCCTGGTGCCTTTCGGATAGCCTCCCTGATATGTGATGGAAAATGGCACCACAGTGGTCTCATGGCACTCATGCTAATGAGAAGTACCCCTATCTCATGTTTTTCCTTTGATACTACCTATGGAGCACTGAAGAAGTCATAGGAGATGAAGTCCTCCCAAGCAATGCCCTGCAATCTCAACTGATGGTCCACCAAAATCTGGATAAGAGCAAAGTGATATATGTTGTTGAGCTATTGCCGAGGGGTCTTATGCTGCATGAATTTTCTCATCCTCTCTATGTTCCCGCAAATGAAAAATGGGAGGTTCATCATACGCACCCTGGTGAAGTGCATGAGTAACCTGATGTGATAGGCATAAACGCGAGAAAACCTCCCCTCACAACTGAAGTATTTCATGATCAATCTCATGAGCGGAGCATAATCATCTCTCAGAAATCTGAATGGGAAAACTCTCATGAGCTGACTCAAATAACTGGCTTTTATGTAAGGCTCATAAAGTTCCCTCTCCATCTTCATCTTCTTGTGCCACTGTTCTCCAATATTTGGTATGCCTGTTGCCACTGATATGGTTTCGGGTGTCAATGTGAAAGTGACCCCTACCAAGATAGACTGTCCTCCATGTAGGTGAAGTGCAAAGAGGCGGGCCAACTCATGATGAATTCTGACATTTGCCACCCTCTGACAAAATTCGAAACATGCCATGTGCTGGAAACAAGACATAGCGAGTGGGCATGCCTGCAACTCCATGAGGGTGTTTGGTTCATCCCTGACATGTCTGCCACTCCTAGGTCTCCTGGGAGCCTGTTCTCCTGAAGCTGTATCACTGTGTGTTTCCCCCTCATAATCTGATGAAATTTCTGATGCCATTACTATTGTTTGTACCCTGAATTTCTTTGTTGCACTCTGAAATCACTGAACTGATAGATGCTCTGCAAAGCTGTCACCAAGGGAACAATAAACAGGGGAGTTTAGGAGGGGAATGATGAAAATAGGAATAGGGGTTTAAAAGGAGAAATTTATCAGGGATTTGGGAGTGTTTGAGTATGGTGTTGACGGGGTATGGTTTGGATGTTTTGAACCATAGGAATAGAGGGGGCAAATGGATATGATTACAGTGGAGCTACGGTGATTATTAGGGGAAATTGCTACAGGGGGATTAGCTGATAGAGGTAGGGTAGGATCAAGCTTTAGCAATAAAGTCACTATAGCAAAACCCTAGCTTTCTTCACCTTCTTTATATCATCTTTGTTTTACTTTTAAAAATTTTGCATTTGATTTCATGGTCGTCATAATAACATTCCCCTTCAGGTTTAAACGCCAATGATGAAGGTAGTTGGGCTACCTCTCCAACCTTGAGGGTCATTCATAAAATTTTTGGGCAATTTACTGCATTTTGGGCTTATAAGTCTATGCACCGTGCGCACTGCCCAGTGCGTCGCGCGCCGGGTATGCACCGTGCCAGTGGAAATTTTGCACTGTGGCTGGGTTCCCAGTGCGCTGTGCGCCCTGAGTGCGCCGCACCCCCTTATGTGCGCTGCGCACTGTAAAAGTCGCCCAGCTTGCTTTGAAAAACAAGGGAGGGGGTTTTAGTGGTGAATTTAGGATGATTTTCTTAGGAAACATGATGGAGGGGAGGTGAGAATGATGAGGGGTGAGGAGACAAGGGGAGGGGAGCAGAACCTTGGTGGCATCATCACAATTTTGCAACCCCATTTATCGTTTTTCTTGGTGATCTTTTCCATGGATGGCCTTGTACTTTTGGGTACCATTTAAACATCTTATAAACACCATATCATTGACAAAATTGATGTACAAGAGGTGTCATAAATCCTACCTCTTGATTTGATGGGCTTCACAAAGATTTGAAACAGTTTTGCCTTGTTTTTGAGTTGCTGGACTGTGTGCGCTGCGCGCTCTTCCGAGTGCATCGTGCGCCTTATATGCGCCATGCCCGTGTATTTGTTCAGTGGCGGACTAGATGTGTATGCGTCGCGCGTGGTGTATGCACCATGCTTCTGCCTGTGTGCGCCGCGCTTCCCAAATCACCTCCAAACTCACTCAAACGCTTACCAATCTCACTCTCCCACCTTCTGCAATGTCTTTCCAAGTCTCCAATGGCACAATGGATTTGCTTTGGGCCACAATCTGTATTTATAGGCTTGATAGAAACTGGTTTGATTTTTTCATCTTTAAAAACCCATTTTCTAATGTTTGTGTTCTGCACTTTTGCATTGACCTTTAAACACACTGATTTTCGCTTTTTGCTTGAAAATTTGGCTCAAATGATGAAATCTTTGGCACATCTTTGCAGGGACTATGTGACGGGGCCTCCCGCTTTAACATACATGACTGCATCTGAAAATGTCAACTGTCGATTTCTGGAAAATTTTGTCATAGTTGACCTTGCTTGACTTTTCTTCAAACAGAGTTTTGAAGAAGAGTCGATGTCTCTTGCGGTGATGATGAAGCTTTCTGCACTGTAGGTGTACAAGGTCTCCCTTTGGCCTACATGGCTTTTTTCTGGACATGTTTTTTCAAAGATCAAACTGATGAATTTCTAGACTCAAACCAAAAATGACTCTGTCCTGAAATAGGACGAGACCTTGACTATCATGAATTTCATTGATTTTGGACCAAGACCTGAACCAGCATGGGCCAGACTTGAGGGAAACGGACTAGCATGACTTTCTCTGTCAGGTCATGGCATGTCCCTAGCGAAATGCAACTGGAAGAGAGGAGCGGGACACCTAATCATGAAATGCATAAAGAGTTTTGATCCCTGACGGAGGACTTGACCAGGCCGACTCTAACATTGGCTCCAATGGGGGATGGTAGCTCCTACGGAGGTGCCAAGAACAGCAGATCTCTGGAGGAGCTAGATAGTGCCTTTTAGTCCATTGGGCTATGGAGTCATCATTTTGATAAACAGCACAAGACTCTGACTTATCTACAAAACTAGAGTGACCAAGAAATTGACTCAAACTTACTCAATGCGAACTGAAATGATTGAAAAAACTTGACTCTATGCAAAAGGAAATGACTCATGACTGACTTAAATAAAACAAGAACTGAAAAAACTTATTCAATGGTAGTAGTCCATCAAGATTCGAGGGTTTTAAATCATGATGACAGCCACCTGCATACTAATGCAATATGTACAATCATGTGTAATGTGTCTTCCAATGTAACCAATCAAGTAGATGCCTCCTTGATTGATTCTCCAGATCAGATCTTCTGGTCAACAACAAATACTGGTAACTGGGCCTCCAAAAACACAGCTGACCATGATCTCCTTCATTACTGAATACTACAATAATCACCTTCACTGCTGGCTGTAACAAATCTTCCATTGGATCCTGAAAAACATGAAGATTTACCTCCTGTTGAAGAAACAAGGGGTCCATTTCTTGTGATGCTGATCTCTTTTCACAATATACTTCAGAAAAAGTATGATCCTGGTCCTCAAAAAATTCTGAACAAGCAGATGAGTGGATTTCCTCTTCAAAGAACATTTCAAAACATGAAACATAGGAAGAAGAATCTAAAATGGCATCCTGAATGGTCATATCTTCAGTAGTTTGAACATCTTGCAGGTTATCTTCATATGATATGATAGCCAGATTCTCGTTACATTCATTAATCATAAGAAAAGAAAGTTCAAATGCTTCTTGAAACTCAAGCATGACCTTTCTGTCCTCTATCATAAATTCATCCAGAGAAAATTTTTCACCTACTTGAACAAAGATATCCTCTTGCTGTTCATGAATCAACTGAGTTACCTTGTTAGGAAGGTTGTGTTCTGATGAGATGAGGGCAGTTAGGTTTGTAACTCCATCTTCTTCATTTAAGGCGGCCTCAACAATGCAATTCTCCTCTATGAGATCCGGAACAACATGTTTTTCCTCATCACAATCTGTTTCTTGATCTGGTTTATCATCATCATTTTCTGAGATTGGAACATCATTTTCCTGCGTATCCTCATTTATTTCAACCAAATCTGAAATAAAACTTCTTC
This sequence comes from Pinus taeda, assembly GCA_000404065.3. Taxonomy (NCBI): domain Eukaryota; kingdom Viridiplantae; phylum Streptophyta; class Pinopsida; order Pinales; family Pinaceae; genus Pinus; species Pinus taeda. The sequence continues at coordinate 35,597 of APFE030827601.1, read as the reverse complement.
TTTCCTCATTTTCGGCCATATGGAACTCTTCATCCTGTTGATCTATAAAGTAGTTCACCGGACTGTCATCCTTTTCTTTAGAGATATTACGAAGGTTTTGCCTTATAAACTGAAATGCTTCATAACACAAGGGTATAGAATCCTCTTGCATCATTAAATCATGTATTTCGGCTGCCTCACCTTCATCTGTAATCTGACCTTGAATTGTGTTTGGTGACTACAAATCTGGTTCTGTATCCAAAATGATTTCATCAATCATTTTAGGGGAAGATTTCTTATTAACGACCAGCTCAAAAATTTCGCCATCTGTCTCATCTTCAACATTAAAACTGAGAGATTGTTGATTTCCTACAAGCTTTTCATTTGAATATTTACTATGCAATTTACCCCGCAAAAACTAAAATGATTCAAAATAGAGAGGTAATGAATCTTCTTGTATCGTTTGATCATATAATCCAGCTTCTATGTCTTCATGTGCAACCTGACTATTAATTGCATTTGGGGGCTAAAACTCTGAATATAAGAAGTCTGGAACGTGACCTTGCAAGAGCTGATCTATCTCTTCTTCAAACAAAGGAGATAAGACCCTTTGTTTCCTTTTGCTCAAATAGTGATTGTCTTCAATATTTTCAAGCGAAGGAGTATATAAATTTTCCTCATACTGCTAATCCATTTCATGTAATTCATGTTGACTATCAAGATGCAAAATTCCTTCATTTTCCACCGTACTACAATCTTGGTCATGCTACAAATTTTCATGATCGTCTTTATGCCACTGAAAGGGAATCTCATATAGGGCTTCCATGATCCAATGATCCATAAAATTATCCTCCGCATAATATTTTTCAAGGCTCTCAATAAAACCATAAGCATGCTTGCAACAATCATGATCTAGATTCAATGATGGATAAGAGTCTTTATATCTTTCAATGAACGGGTCATGAAACTCCTTTAGACTGTAAATACAAATAGTGGGAAAATTTTCATACCAAGATTGGGCTTTACCTTCTAGAGTGGCCATGGATATCTTCATTAAGCAATCTTCAGGAAAATCAACCTTCAACTTGCGAATATGCATGTGAAATCGAACAACATGTAAAGCAGCTTCCTTATTACCATCATCTTTAAACATAGGCAGATTCTTTGACCAATCTACCTTCGGCATTTTATTTGGGTAGCCTGGGATGTGATCTTGTCTCATGGGAGTGTATCTTCTTGTAATCCATGAAGCACCGATTGCTTGGATTCTTCAGTGAATGGAGTCGCCAAGTGAATGATTTCAGCCGTCTTCTTATGTCTGATCATTGTTCACCATCAACCATTAGATCTGAACTTGAGATATGTCCTGGGGCAAGACAATCTTCAAGCAAACCATTTTCTCCCCCAGTGGAGTTGCCACTATGTTAGCACCTAAATCCGCCTCAGGCTGAAGGAAGGCAAAATTCAGGGTAACCACAAACCACGCTCAGTCTGGTAGCTAGCCCTACCAGAACAGGAGAGGGATCTCTCTGAGTCACACTCAGTGAATAGATGAACAAGAAGGACTGAGATGACTTACAATGAACTATTTGTCTTAGGATAGTAAGTGGAAATGAAAACAAGGATTGATTTTATGAATGACTGTATTTCTGGGATGTTATGGGACCACTGGACCTCAATGAATAGAGAAATTAAAATGAAGGCACAGATTATTTCGTGAGGCAAGGTAGGCTGAAAGCATAGAAATTTAGTTTTAAAATGTGGCGGGATGGAAAAATTTATTAAAAAGTTGAAAAGGGCATGGGCGACATGAATCCTTTTCAAACAGAAGAATGAACACCATATATTAAATTTTCCCACAGGTAGAGCAATAGAATTGAATTCTACCTGATCTCACTCGAAAAATTTCACCAGAGATGGATACGAAATGAAACTATGGAACATAACAAAGAAATGGAGAGAATGATTAAGAAGTTGAAAAGGGCATGGGCGACATGAATCCTCTTCAAATAGAAGAATGAACACTGTATATGAAATTCTCCCACAGGTAGAGAAATAGAATTGAATTCTACCTTATCTCACTCGAAAAATTTCACCAGAAATGAATGCGAAATGGAATACAAAACATAACAAGATACATATGAAACATAATAGAAACACTTTCTATACTCACAACCACAAGAATCTCATGAAACAGAGTTGTTGCCTTTCATTAATTCTCTATAAAAATATACAATGTAGAAACAAAGTTTCTTTCCCACAGTCTCTCGGAAGTTACAAGCCAACCAACCCACTTCTTTGCAAATAACTTGCATATAATATATAGAATGTGTGAGGAAGAGATAGAACGCCCAAGGGTTGGGAAGTTACTCAAATCATTTCGAAATGGAGATGGAGAGCCAACCATCAGCTACAGGTGCAACTCTGCAAATATGACATTTGGCTTTGGGGTGACCATTTGCCTTCCTTCGCCATTTGGATAGAAGCCAATTTGGAGAAAAAAAATATTAAATGCCGCCTTTGGTGCCAAAAAACTGAAGTGTAGATGAGCGGGCCCACTTGGAGAAGTCGCAAACTGAAATTTCGTGAAACTGGAGCAAATTGGCAATTTTTCCTTTGTGCGTCGCACTACTTTGGGACCTGTTTTGGGGCAATTCCAGGTGTCCAAAATGTACCCAAGTGGGCTTGTTGGAAATCTTGACCTATCTACTTTCTAACCCTATTGGAATTTCTTAATTTGAAGCTCAGTTGCCCCTCCAAATCTTCATTCTCCCAAGACTTCTTTCTGTGTGTCCAAAAGGTGGCAGAAAGGCCATTTTTGGGTGTTTTGTGACCTTTAGGAGACCCAAAACTTATCAAAATTTCTAACCCAGACAACAGTAGATGTATTTTTCGATTCTGAATCCAAAAATGCAAACCTTTTCTCGATTGGAGTGCTAGAATTTTAGCGTCGCGTAGCACAGGGAGAAAATCCCATTTTTTTGCCCAAAAAATTTCCCTGTGACCAAAATTTGCCCAAATTTTTTTATATTTGGGTTGGAAGTTCTCTATGGGGTGCTTTGCTGTGTCAAGGAGGCCTCAGCCAAGATCCTGAGCCTATCTTTCTCTTTTTCCCTTTTTGCCGTTTTTGTGGCTTTCCTCAGTTTTGCTTTCAAACTCCTTATTCGGGCTCTCAAACTCAAGTTTCGTGCCCTGTAATGATGAGCCATGTGTCTCAGCATTATTATGTCTTTGTCATCCTTTCTCAACATTTTGTCCAGGTGCATGTTGACTCTCTCAAGAACAGACTCACGATCATCCATAACCTGTTGCTCCAATGAAGTGAATTCAATCCTCCTCTGTTGGGTAGTTAGGTGACCTTCACGGATGTTTTGCAGCTCCATGATCACATGTTGGTCTTCCAGTTGTTTGTTCCTCTACTCCAGATAGTTGATGACCCATCTGGACCTCTCGAAATTGAGCATCAAGTCTTTGATTTCTGTGTCCTGCTCCTAAATAATCATCCTAAGTTTGGCATTTTCTGCCTCTGTCTCTTCATCCAGAATGAGGATGACATTGGTCCCTTGAGCACCTGATGGCTTTCCCGAAGGCCCCTCCTCATGCATTGGCTCCTTTCCTTTGTCCTATTCCTGTGTCGTCGATGCTGAAAGTGAGCCCCTTCCACCCCAGGTGGAGATAACACTCGCTTTGTTGTTGCAAACAAAGGCCTGGTGCCTTTCGGATAGCCTCTCTGATATGTGATGCAAAATGGCACCACAGTGGTCTCATGGCGCTCATGTTGATGAGAAGTACCCCCTATCTCATTTTTTGCCTCTGATACTACCTGTGGAGCGCTGAAGAAGTCACGGGAGGTGAAGTCCTCCCAAGCAATGCCCTACAATCTCAACTGATGGTTCACCAAAATCTGGATAAGAGCAAAGTGATATACGTTGTTGAGCTACTACCGAGGGGTCTTATGCTGCATGAATTTTCTCATCCTCTCTATGTTCCTACAAATGAAAAATGGGAGGTTCATCATACACACCCTGGTGAAGTGCATGAGTAACCTGATGTGATAGGCATAAATGTGAGAAAACCTCCGCTCACAACTGAAGTATTTCATGATCAATCTCATGAGCAGAGCATAATCATCTCTCAAAAATCTGAATGGGAAAACTCTCGTGAGCTGACTCAAATAACTGGCTTTTATGTAAGGCTCATAAAGTTCCCTCTCCACCTTCATCTTCTTGTGCCACTATTCTCCAACATTCGGTATGCCTATTGCCACTGATATGGTTTCGGGTGTCAATGTGAAAGTGACCCCTGCCAAGGTAGACTATCCTCCATGTAGGTGAAGTGCAAAGAGGCGGGCCAACTCATGATGAATTCTGACATTTGCCACCCTCTGAAAAAATTCAAAAACATGCCAAGTGCTGGAAACAAGACATAGCGAGAGGGCATGCCTGCAACTCCGTGAGGGTGTTTGGTTCATCCCTGACATGTCTGCCAATCCTAGGTCTTCGGGGAGCCTTTTCTCCTGAAGTTATATCATTGTGTGTTTCCCCCTCATAATCTGATGAAATTTCCGATGCCATTACTGCTGTTTGTACCCTAAATTTCTTTGTTGCACTCTGAAACCACTGAACTGATAGATGCTCTGCAAATCTGTCACCAAGGGGACAATAAAACAGGGGAGTTTAGGAGGGGAATGATGAAAAGAGGAATAGGGATTTAAAAGGAGAAATTTATCAGGGATTTGGGAGTGTTTGAGTATGGTGTTGATCGGGTATGGTTTGGATGTTTTGAGCCATAGGAATAGAGGGGACAAATGGATATGATTACATTGGAGCTAGGGTGATTATTAGGGGAAACTGCTACAGGGGGATTAGATGATAGAGGTAGGGTAGGAGCATGCTTTAGCAATAAATTCACTGTAGCAAAACCGTAGCTTTCTTGACCTTATTTATATCATCTTTGTTTTACTTTTAAAAATTTTTCATTTGATTTCATGGTCGTCATAATAACATTCCCCTTCAGGTTTAAACGCCAATGATGAAGGTAGTTGGGCTACCTCTCCAACCTTGAGGGTCATTCATAAAATTTTTGGGCAATTTAGTGCATTTTTGGCTTATAAGTCTGTGCGTCGCGTGCTCTGCTCGGTGCTCCGCGCGCCAGGTATGCACCGCACCAGTGGAAATTTTGCACTGTGGCCGGGCTCCCAGTGCGCCGTGTGCCCTGAGTGCACTGCGCCACCTTGTGTGTGCGCCGCACACTGTAAAAGTCGCCTATCTTGCTTTGAAAAACAAGGGAGGGGGTTTTAGTGGTGAATTTAGGATGATTTTCTTAGGAAACATGATGGAGGGGAGGTGAGAATGATGAGGGGTGAGGGGACAAGGGGAGGGGAGCAGAACCTTGGTGACATCATCACAATTTTGCAACCCCATTTATCGTTTTTCTTGGTGATCTTTTCCATGGATGGCCTTTTCTTTTGGGTACCATTTAAACATCTTATAAACACCATATCATTGACAAAATTGATGTACAAGAGGTTTCATAAACCCTACCTCTTGATTTGGTGGGCTTCACAAAGATTTGAAACGGTTTTGCCTTGTTTTTGAGCTGCTGGAGTGTGTGCGCCGCGCACTATTCCCAGTGCGTCGCGTGCCTTAGATGCATCATGCCTGTGTATTCATTCAACGATGGGCTAGCTGTGTATGCGCTGCGCTTCTACCTGTGTGCGCCACGCTTCCCAAATCACCTCCCAACTCACTCAAGCGCTTACCAATCTCACTCCCCCACCTTCTGCAATGTCTTTCCAAGTCTCCAATGGAACAATGGCTTTGCTTTGGGCCACAATCTGTATTTATAGGCTTGATAGAAACTGGTTTGATTTTTTCCTCTTTAAAAACCCATTTTCTAATGTTTGTGTTCTACACTTTTGCATTGACCTTTAAACACACTGATTTTCGCTTTTTCCTTGAAATTTTGGCTCAAATGATGAAATCTTTGGCACATCTTTGCAGGAACTGTGTGATGGGACCTCTGGCTTTAACATCCATGACTGCATCTCAATATGTCAACTATCGATTTCTTTAAAATTTTGCCATAGTTGACCTTGCTTGACTTTTCTTCAAACAGAGTTTTGAAGAAGAGTCGATGTCTCTTGCGGTGATGATGAAGCTTTCTGCACTGTAGGTGTACAAGGTCTCCCTCTGGTCTGCATGGCTTGTTTCTGGACATTTTTTTTCAAAGATCAAACTAATGAATTCCGAGACTCAAACCAAAAATGACTCTTTCTTGAAATAGGACCAGACCTTGACTATCATGAATTTCATTGATTTTGGACCAAGACCTAAACCAGCATGGGCCAGACTTGAGGGAAACGGACTAGCATGAATTTCTCCATCAGGTCATGGCATGTCCCTAGTGAAATGCAACTGGAAGAGAGGAGCGGGACACCTAATCATGAAATGCATAAAGAGTTTTGATCCCTGACGGAGAACTTGACAAGGCCGACTCTAACAGAAACCATAAAGGAAATTTTATAATTAAACACCCTAAGGGCATCAAGTAGGTCCCAAGTAACCCATGTCCCACTTACGTCTAGGTGTTGATAAGAAGAAGCTGAAATAATCCCAACTCGAACTATCAATATAAATGCGAAAGAACTTAAATATGGTCAACTTTATCCAAAGAATAATTGTGTATTGCACAACAATAAAATAAAATGATAACTCAAAACTCTAACAAATCTAATGGTGAGAGGACTATAGGCATATTAAAGAAATATTTGTAAAAAAGCATGATACAATTCCAATAATGTAGCAATTAATAATTTAAATATTTTTCTTAAGAAATATGAGCGTTCAACTAGAGTAGAACAAAAAACAATTTCAAGTAAACAGTTGTTTTCAACCTTGATATGACAACCAAGAATAAGAAAAATAGAAAACACCATAACAAAGTTAAATGTAACAAAAGAAACAAGCCTGTGTGGGGTCACATGATAGCATAATTCTTAAATTTACAATCACTAGATACTCTAACCAGAAATCTGGTAACTATTTTTAGAAATGAAAAAATTAGTTATAGTCAATGTAAATGTAGTCATATTGAGAGATGGCATGTAGAAAAGTCTTTAATAACAATTATAAGTACAGTGTTAAATGAGGAGTTGTAACCCAATAGGGTTTTATCAAACTGCAAGCAACCCATGTACACATTTAATAGGAAACTAAGTAAGAAGCTCAATTTTAGGAAAGTTTTGGAACTCTCATATAGGTATAGAGAAGGAGTAAAAAACTCCAAAATGAAGAAAGTAATGAGAATTTGAGCACGAACCTTGCCATAGAGTTCATATCTAAAGGAAAAAGAAATTCATGAACCCAACCTATAAAAGAACAGATGACTCTCTATTTTTTTTTTAATAGAGGTTTTCTCAATAGAAACAATTCATAAAATAATTTACACCTGACTTGGGGTATTATTACTTGTGCAGTTGCCCAAGTCTCGACACATAACTCTTAAACCCTACAATGAAAGGCACCATAGTGAGGGTAGGAGAAAAAAATAGAAATGTAATACACAGCATATGGGAGCTAATTAACTGTCAGTACCTAGAGAGACATCTCGAAATCCCATCCACTCCTTGCTAGTGGTAGCACTCATGTGGTTGTTGTGAATACCTACGAAGGTCAAGACAACGACAAGGAAAACCATCATGGGAGGAAGCAAAGGGAGTGTAGTTAGAAAGGAAAATGGTTTAACTTCTTAATTATATGGTTACCTGCAAGTCAGAAGTGACCAGAGGGGAAATAATCCTTGTTGTCGTGGAGGCTGGTCATAGATATAAAACATTAGTGAAGAATAGTAGAATGAATGACTACATCGGAGCTTGAGGGTGAGTTGGTTACCTAAATCGAACTCTCATCTCCCTACCATAGGATCAAACGGTGCACAAATGGATGGTAGGTGTGAAATGAGGTGTCTTGGGATAGGTGGCATAATTAATAAGTAGTACATTGAAAAACAAAAAACTCTATACCCGATTGTTGGGAACAGGATCCCCCAAGGATAGTTTTGGGGCTAAAAGCCCATGTTTTGGGTCGAATTTTGTAATAAAATCATAAAGTCTCCACATTTTGTGGTCATGGAGTGTGAATGTATCATGAGTCATAAAGGGTTGTTCAAACTTAATTTTGTAAAGCAAATTCAGCTATAAAGATCTACCCATGGTCTTCGTACCATAGGATTGTATAAAAAGAGCGAAGTAAGCTTTAAGCAGTTCAGATTAGTAATAAGTTGTAAAAGCAGTCGAGTGATAAGGAGAGAAGTCTAAGTTTTGGGTCTTAGTGTAGGTAGAGGCTCTGCAGCTGAGTGTGTAGAGGCCTAGGGTGGAAGTCTGTAGCTAAGTGTGTGGACCCCTACAGCTATGTGCACGGGGCGGATAGAGTCTGTAATCGTCTAAAGATATCGATAAAGAGAAGCATTCTACAAATTCTATGTCTCTGCTTCCTATTAATGCATCTTGGCATATTGGGCATGAAGTTCATTTATAATGCTTATATGATGCATGAATGTATGTAATTACGTTGAATAATTGAATTCAAATAATAATATATGTTTATGCGGTGCTAACTGTGATTGTTTAATAAGATAAGTAACAAACTTAAGGATAACTTGGAAACTTGTTCTATGCGTTGCTTTAGCAATGTGAAAGTACCTGAACCACATGTTAGGTTGCGCGAAGACTAATCGTACCCCTTCGCGGAGGTACTGAAGGGCGGAATAAAGGGCTAGGCAGATAGAGCCCTAGAACTAAGAGACTTCTGTGAAAGTAGGAATAGGATTAATAAACTAACATCATGACCATCTTAGGGTGTGGAAACGTGGTTACATCATCCCCCCATACTGCTTCAAGCGAGACTTCAGTTTGTGCCCCATGGGTTGATGTCAAAAGGGCTAGTAGTGTAGGAATTTGTTTGGATAACTAACACTAAACCTGGGTCAGGCCCCACCAAGCCAACAAATGGTTCCGTTGTTGGGACCAAAATCTGCATAAGATATGTGTGATGTCGTATCATTGGAATCCAACTAAGAAAGAGATCGGAGACTGGTTAGATAGGAAGATCCATGAATTCACAGTGCAGGAGAACAAAAATATGTGACTAACAAAGGAGTAGTGGCTGGATAGGTACCTATATATAGAAATACACAAGATATTTTTTTTTTCCTTTCCGTTTGAGCTATACAAGTGGATCGCGAAGCTAGCGAATAGTCAACGAAGGTGGAGACTTGATGGTATTATTGTTTGGACCCCAGAGTTAGTACAGAGATTGGAAGCCTCTGAGGATAAGATCATCCACACTGTCGATCATTGGCTCGATCGCATCATAGGAGGATTTGTGACTTGCGGTCGATACCTTAGTCAGCTATAGCGAGGCGGAGCGGTGCTTTTTCAAGGGTCCATGAGGCAAGTACCTGAAGTATTTGAATACCTAGACTAAAATGTTATTGTGTAAAAAATGATTTATGTAACTACCTTGATGTTCAAAGCTACACGAAGCAGAAAAAATTATAGGAACGAAGGAAGAAAGGGTCCTGAATATAGTTCATCGATTTCACCTCCATTGGGTGATGAAGAGGGAGTAGGGCAGGCTTCTCCACAAAGTGCTATCCATTTAATAAGACAAGGATTCCTGCAAGTTCCACCTCCACCCACACCACCTCCAACTTCACCAACATCACCTGTGACTTCACCTATACCACCTCCACCTCCACCGCAATTCAACATGGAGAATTTAGTGAAGCTTCCTCTGTTCAAAGGCTTGGGAAATGAGGACCCGAACCAGTTCTGGTTCGTCGTGAAAGTTGTATGGGAAGCTCAGGGCATTACAAATGATCACATGAAGAAGGTGACATTGGTTAGTGTTTTGTAAGATAGCGCACTAACTTGGTACATGAAATACTCCAATGATAACCCAAACGTTGGGGTGGCGGACATGTAGACTGCACTGAATAAAGAATTCATTAGGCCTAAATGTAAGGCATAGTCGATTCTGGGGTTCAAAGAAATCATGATGAAACTAGGTGAGACACCTTGGGAATTACATTAGAGGTTGAAGTGTAAAATCCATGAAGCTAATATGAACTTAATAGATGGACAACACCATGAATGGTTCATGGCTTCGCTCCTGCCACACCTAAGGGTTGCGCTGTCACAACATAAGATAACAACTTAGTGGAGGCCTAAGAGATTGCAATGAGACTACATGAAACACTGATGCAGCATCTAATCTGGGGGTTCAACATATCCATGCACAGTTGTGAAATCTTTGCATTGAAATGAAAAGCTTGAAGCAGGATAGGATAGTTTGACCGGAGGTGCACGAAGAAGTATGGTGCCTAAAGTGTAAGGGTCAGGGGCATGACAAAGACCATTTCTCAGACTTTGAAAACTATATTATAGGGGTAGGGCTGATGCCTTTGAGGTCAAATGCCCAAGTAGGACCAAGCTCAGGGCCTACATTGTGGTGTGCTATATGTCAGGTAATAGGAAAGCATATGAAGGATAATTGTCATTTGCTGGAGAAGTTTGTACAAACACCACATCAACTGTTCTAGAACTTCTGTAGGTCAGTAGGGCATGATGAGTACAACTATAGAAGTTATGAATTGATGATGGATAGAACACCCGCCTATAGGGTTTAGCCAAAAATGCAACCCCCTAACCAGAGCGTAGGGATGGTATGAACAGGATTTCAGGGGTGCAGACGAGGCCGAGGCAGAGGAGGAATTGGTAGAAGTCGAGGACAACTAATTTTCTACAATTGTGGACAACTGGGACACTATGCCCATGATTGTACTAACCCAACGTGCCTGTCATGCAAACATTGCACCCTATTTGACCATGAAACGGAGGACTGTCCTACGTTGATAGCAAGGATACGTGACAAAGGGGCACTACCACCTCAACCAACTCAGAACTTGTATATGATGAGGTTTGAGCCTCGTGAAGAGGATCTGAATGTGATTATAGTGCTCCGAAGTGGAATTGCAATAAGGAATGATAAGGGGAAACATCTCGAAGACAACACATGGGCTCACAAAGCTCCAACGAAGGAGGCTAACTTCTATTTAGAGTGTGCACATGAAAAATTCATGGAAGCAAAGAAGAGCTTCACTGAGGCCTCCACCTCAGGGAGTAAGGATAAGCCTAATCAGGAGATGGACCCTTCTATGCTTACAACCTTCTTAGAGACCTGCATGAAGTTGTTGCGTGATAGAAAGGTTGTGAAGGGATTACAAGAGCTTATAAATAGATGCACCGGAAACACTCTGGGTGAACCGCACGTGGTGTCACGCAGAATTAGTCGATCTTGCGGACAAGACAGACCTTCCTAGAATCTAATGAAGACCTACTGACAAACAAACCAACCAGACACTATCTTTCTCTAAATGCGCTTTATAAATAGTGGTAAACAAATGTGTTTAAGGGCCTACCTCATGTCCAACGCAAGTTCGGAGATGCCTTCGCTCCTTTGATCCAAGTAAGT
>APFE030827601.1:0-14421 GCA_000404065.3 Pinus taeda | reverse complement strand
GTGCTTTAAATCCTCATCTAGCCAAGCCACGAAAAATTTCTCCAAGCGCTTTTATTCTGAAGTTTCAATGTTACAGCCAAGTAATGGAATCCCCCTCAATGCTTCCAAGAGTGGAGTATTTATACCAATTCTAAACTAAAATATCTTGAAACAAATATCAAAATTGGTTCACAAATCTCTCCAACTATTTACATAAATAGAACTTAATTAAAGGACACTCAAAATAATGCATCTATTTGGCACTATTTTGTATGGATAGGTGATGACAAAGAGAAGAATTCGAATTTGATCCAACTCTTAGTTGATGATGAGGCATCCAAGTCACTAACTGTTTCCTTTCTTTGTGCAATCTGCTCCAACAATTCTACAAACTTGGGGTCCAATGATATTTTTGTATTTCTCAAAACGTAATAGATATGTAAAAAGTGAAAGAGGTTATTGTAGATTAATATGTTGGTGAGATAAACCTCTTTCATTTTCCTAAAATTCCTCTCCAGCTATGCATAATATTCTCTGTAAAAATATGTGTAAAACAAAGTTTTACAGAGTCTGAAAAATGGCCTGTAAAGATGCGCATGTATCTCTCAGTATAAAATCACTGTGAAAAAAATGAGATATTTTTTTGTAGATGGGTATCTTAGGCACAAAAACCTCCTTCAGTTTTGTATGAAGTATTTTGGATTGGCCAAAATACTCTCTGCAAAATGATAACTTAAACTGAAATTTTCTACAAAAAGTGCTTTCCAACATTGTTTAATATTTCCAAAACCATAATGGTTGTTAGAAAAGTGAGAGAGGTTTTTGTATATCGCCCTCTTAAGAACATAAACCTCCTTCAGTTTTGTAAAATTCACCTTGTATTGATCACAATATGTTCTGCAAAACTATGACTAAAATATGCAATTTCTGCAAAAATGTTCCTTCTTGTTATGTTTTTTCATCTTTTTACTTTCTTGCTCTTTTGACTTTTTTACTTTCACTTTATACAAACCTCAATATTGGTGAAAGTATTATCATCTCTTTTTACCATTTTACTGCCTTCTGTATTCACTTTTACTATTTACCTTTGACTGCTCTGTAACTTCGTTTTAACATTCACTGACTTTTACCTGATACACTTTAACCACTGATACTCTTTAGATGTTATGCTTTCTAACCTCTGTTTGAATAGATTTAATAACAATATTGGAGTAAACAAATCTTATGACTAGTATTAAGACTTTTTATCCAAGGATGTGATCTTCTGATTACCTCTTTAGGGGACAACCGAGTAGATTTTTCAAGCAATTCCCCAATGGACAAGGGAGTGAGGTTTTGACCAGGTTCAAAATGAAGCATCACATTGATAGCTTGGGGAGTAATGGGGAAAAGAACACTCTGGTCAGGGGATATTACAGCTCTTTGAGTCAGATCATAGTTAGAATGGCAGTAATGGATGATTTCTAGGAAATAAATGACTGAAGGAATGAGATACCTTGGGAGATTGGATTCCCACAACCCTATAAGATCGTGCCCCTTTGAGTATTCGTCTCTGCAGCGATAATAGCTCAATAGGGGACTTTCATCAAAATGTAGGTCTTTAATTTGGAAATCTTCATCTATCAAAGGTAAATATTCCAATTCACGATGAGGAGCATTCAGTGGAGTAATATTCAGAGTTGCTGACACCTCCATTTTGGTTCTTGTGGATTCAAAATGGAGGTTTCAGATGTGGGCCCGTCGGGATTTAAAACAGTTTAAGGTTTAATCTAATCACCCCGGGCGATATCTAATAGGCGGAAAAGGTTATTAATTAGTCCTGATGACTAATTAATCCCGTATGCGTGAAGAAATGGGTTGTGGCGGGGTTTGGTTAAGTGGATTTCCAGGTGGACAAACCACGGTGGCACGAAGCTTTTCAGAAGTTTTATTCATATTTTTGTATTTAAACATACATATGGCATGTTTAAAGTTTTTGTATATATATTTTTTATTTATATGGTAACAAACAAATATTATGTAATTACCATAAGGGCGAGATTATAATATAATGATAATTTTAACCAAAGGGCATATAATGGGTTATTATTTTAAATGTGCGGGGATATAAATACTTTGGTTAAACTTTATAATAGAGGGGTTTTTGGGATATTTATAAAAAGGGAGTTATAAACTTAGGATAAGGTATTTTATTAGGGATTTAGTATAATAGAGTTAAATGTAAATATGGCAAAGGGAAAGGAAACTCAAAATATTTTTGCACATCTAAGAAAGTGATAACTTCTGAAGTAAATTGCAATATTTTATCTTCAACACTTAAACTTAGAATAGAAAGTTAGTTTGAGGGATTTTTATGGGATTTTTCATGAGTTTCCTAAGTAAAATAGGATTTTACTTAGGACAAAGTTAAAGATGGAAGATTATAATGATGGATTATCTTAAGTACTTAGGTCTTTTTGATCATTAGGCCGAGGGTCCGGTCCCTCCAGAGGTCAAGGAAATGCCTTGAGCCCCTTTGATCTCCAAATATCTTAGTACTTTGCGGGAAATTAGTGAAACTTTTTAGGGGAAATTGATGAGGGAGCTTAATGAGTTTTACTTTGCTTGTGGTGATTTTCCAGTGTATTTCCTGCTTTAGTACTTGTGATGAAAGTAAAGGATCAAAAACATGTAGCAGCATCATTCATCAGATAACACTTTGCAACACCATCTACCTACCCTGTCTACTTAATACTACCATTTTCTCTTCTTTATTAGGGTGCATTTAGACTTGCAAACCTTCATCAACATTATTTCTTTTTACAAGGAAAATCTATCTAATTCTACCCTTATTACATCCAAGGGCTCAGATTAAACTGTTGAGCACATTTTATTAACTCTAACTATCTACTTATCTGCCAAGATTAAACTGTTTGGTCAGATATTTATTCTCTAATCTATAACATGAAATTGAAATATGAGTAAGCCAAGTTTAAACAGTTTGACTTATTCATGAATTGTGGCAAAGGTTGGACAAGCTACACACAATTGTTTTATTACAAAAATGAAGTAGTAGTGGCATTTGGATTTGCACACTTTCCTTGGTCTGTTTTTTGCTTGGGGTTCATTTCTTTCACTTCCTTTTTTTTTGACCACTTTATTTTTCTTACCCTTTGATTTTTCTTTTAGGGTACACCCTCTTTACATTTTTTTAACTTTTTTATTTTTTGGTTTTTCAAGAATATGGAACACCTTTGCTCAAGAAAGAAGGTTTGCACATATTCCATAGTTCAATCAAGACAATCATGAAAGATAAAACCTATTGGTATAGGAGGCTAACACTACCATTTACATGAAACTTGTTGGGTCTTTGATGTATCTTGTGAACACAAGACCTAACATGTGCTATGCAATAAACTAGCTGAATCAAGATATGGTGAGGCCTACCAAGTTGTATTGGAATGAAACAAAGCATGTATTATAAAACCTCAAAGGAAATACCAAGTATGAATTATGGTACAGGAGGACAAAGAGAGTGAAGCTCCAAGCCTTCACCGATGTAGATTGGGAAGGGAGTCCATCATATAAAAGAATTACATTAGGTGGTATCTTTAGTGTTTGGTTCACAACTATTCCTAGTACAACAAGAAGCAGAGGTTTGTGGCATTCAGCTTAGTAGAGGCTGAACACATGGCTACAAGTCAAGCAACATGTGAGGCCATATGGATGAGGAAAACCCTTGTGGGTATATTCAATGAGGAGATGGATCCAACATTGATATATTATGATAATCAAAGTTGAATTCAGCTCTCTAAGAATTTGGTATTTCATGGTGGGTCCAAGCACATTGATATCCAATATCATCATTTGCAGGACTATATGCAGAGGAGAATTATGTTGAAAAGTGCAACAAGAAATGCTAATAGACTACTATAAATAGCCTTGCTATAAATAGCAGTTCAACCATTGTGGATCTTATCAACAATGGGTGAAAAGTGAAAGTGATAAAAATAACTTTTCTAAAAATAGCATTTCGGGATCCCTTCTTATTTTAGTCAGTCCCTGGACTAAACATAGGAAGTAAAATTCGAATTTGATGTTAACAGTTGTTTGTAAAAATTTGATTAATTAATTCATCTTGAGTTAATTAATTAAGGAATTATGAACATGAAGTCTATGTGAGGACATGCAACAGTTTCTCCTTTGATTGAGGGATTTATCCATTAGTTAAAGAGATAAGGATGAGTTGTAATATTGAGTTGTAATTAGTTGGCTCAGTTAACTGAGTCAAGTTTAGTTAGATTAATTTAACAGTTGTTAAATTAATGAGAGTTCAGTTAGTTAATGCTTGCATGCATGTAACTACTATATTTAGATAACTGAGTATTCACTCATGGATAACTCATGCATGTCAATTTAGACAGAGACCCAGTTGAAATTAGATGGAGGGACAATGTACTATCAGTTGCAAGAATATTCCATTGTGAATATTCCTTGCATGCAGAAGGAATATTATTCCTTGAGGATTGTGCAGTTAGATCAGAGGTTACAGTGAGTGTGATGAGGCCAATTCACACATGTGACATCATTGGACCCCAATCAAAACTACACAAGGAAATAGGAGGCTTGGAGGGCTTGAGCAAGATATATTCTATGTTTATTTAGTCTGTGAGCTGTATTGTTTGATTGCAGAGAGAGAAGGATAGCTTTTGAGCTGATTCTTTTTGTAACTTAAACAAGATTTCCACTTGTATGATAATACAAAGTTGGGGTGTTAGGCAGTTGCTTTCCCCAATGTTATATCTTCTGTGTTATGGTTGATTACTTCTCATTCTCAATTATATCTGTTCTTGGTTGATGATTCTCATATCTATTTAAGGTTCCGTAAAGTTTATGGTAGAAGTAGATATAGTATTATGCTTTAGGACATTGCATATATCAGTTGATCTACAATGAAAGTTCTATATGGTATCAGAGCAAAGGTGATCAAGGAAGAACAATATACAAGAAGGAGAAGTTCGAAGTTTGGTTTTTGAATATTGAAATTGAGTTCTTATCACATCTCTATTTCACCTATGGTGTTCAGTGGTTTAAGACTTGAATATGCCCTTGATGGTAGTTCAAATTATATAGCCTGGAAGGATCGTACGGAGGCAATATTAGAAGATAAAGGTCTAAAGGACTTCATTGATCAAGAAATCCAAAAGCCGACTGATGCTACTCAATTGGAAGAATGGAAAAAGTGTGTGGTTAGAGCAAGGAGAATCCTCCTGGAGGGAGTTCGAGATCACATTGTCCTGAGCCTCCATGGGAAGGAGACTCATTTTCAATGTGGAAAACATTGAAATATCTTTATCAGAATAGTAGCGATTAGAGGAAGCTGGCGCTGAAAGACAAGCTTCAAAAGATCAAGTGCGAAAAGGGTGACACAATCTCTACGTTCCTGAACAAGCTCACCACCTATAGGGATGAGCTTGGAAGTGTAGGGATCATGACCGCTGATGACGACATGGTGAGTCTAGCACTCCTCGGTCTTCCTAAGAGCTGGCATTGCTACCAGGACTCGGTTAATGGAAGATAGAAACTGCCAGATTGGGAACGACTTTGGACGGACCTAATGCAGGAGGAGATAAGGCGAAGCACCAGGGATGGATCTTCATCAAAAGAAGATGATGAAGAAAATATAGCTTTAGCGAGTAAAGCTAAGAAAGGGAAAGGGAAGGTATCCCAATCCAAATCTTCTCATGGTGGGAAGAAGGACCAGACCTTCTTGAGGTTTTGTGAGTTTAAAGCCTTGACAAAGAAAGAATATGGAAAGAAAGTAAATGCCTTGTGTAGCAACAATGGTGGAGAGTATGTTTCCCATCAGTTTAAAGACTTTTGTGCTGTAGAAGGAATTAAACGGGAACTGATGACACCCCATAACCTACAACAGAATGGGGTGGCCGAAAGGAAGAACAAATCTATTGTGGGAGCAGCTCGAGTGATGTTGCATGACCAAAGCCTACCACTTCATCTGTGGGCTGAGGCATGCAATACAACAGTGTACCTTCAGAACAAAAGTCCTCATCGTATCTTGGGGATGAAGACACCTATGGAGGCCTTTTCCTGGAAGAGGCCGGATGTGATTCACTTCCGCATCTTTGGATCATCAGTTTATTTTCATGTGACCAAAGATTCCCAGAGGAAGCTAGACCCAACAACTGAGTTGGGGATACTTGTGGGGTACATAGATACACCCCACAACTATCATGTGTTTCTTCCTGCCAGTCAGAGGACCGTAGTGTGTAGGGATCTGAAGTTCGACGAGCAGAGAGCAATGCGAGTGTCACTTGAGAGGGAGCTCAAGTTGCATGGAGATGGGGAACTTTTAGTTCCAAAGGAGGAGGAGCCTCCTAATGATGTGGATCAGCCACATGCAAAGGATCCAGTAGTGGAGACCATCACTCCTGGAGAGTCTTCAAGAGACAGGTGGAAATTCTCACGGGAAGTTGACAAATTGATGCTAGATGCGAGAGAGAATGTGGGGCAACCATCCTCTTAGCACAGACAGAGGAGATCTCCCGAGAGATTCACTAGCTACATGGCCCTGGTTGGGGAGTGTGCAGCGACCGAACCTTCTTCTTTTCAAGAGGTAGCGCAATGACCAGTTTGGGTTGATGCAATGGTAGAAGAGTATGATTCTTTCATACAGAACAATGTGTGGGATGTTGTCCCTAGACTTGGGGACAAGTTAGTGGTTAGTTCTCGATGGCTTTACAAGGTAAAGCAAGCAGCTGATGGCAGTGTTGAGAAACACAAGGCAAGGTTTTTTGCCCGAGGTTTCTCACAGGTTGAGGGGATCGACTACGATGAGACCTTTGCTCCTGTAGCAAGGTACTCATATATTAGATTGATGCTCGCTCTATCAGCTCAGATGAGTTGGAAGATCCATCAGATGGATGTGAAGACAACGTTCCTCAATGGGAAGATTGAGGAAGAGGTATACATTGAGCAGCTCAAAGGATTTGAGACCTTCGATCCTGAGTCGCATGTTTGCCGACTCAAGTGAGCACTGTATGGGCTAAAGCAAGCACCCCATGCTTGGTATACCAGGATCGACAGCTATTTCACCAGATTGGGCTTCACCAAGAGTGAAGCAGATTCGAACCTTTACCACATCATGGTAGAAGGTAAGCCATTGATTATTGTACTTTATGTCGATGATCTGATTTTGATAAGTGATGATCAGTTGATCAAATCTTGCAAGGAGGACCTTGCAAGAGAGTTTGAGATGAAGGACATGGGCCTAATGCACTACTTTCTAGGCATGGAAGTGTGGCAGAAAGATGGGGAATTATTTGTGTCTCAAGGCAAGTATTCCAATGAGATACTCAGGCGCTTTCACATGGATAAGTGTAAACCCATGCAAACTCTTCTAGCTGGTAACTGGAGGAAGGAGGATGCTACTTCAGGTGAGGCAGTAGCTGCTACTGTTTATCGACAGCTCATGGGTTCATTTATGTATCTAGTGAACACATGAACGAATTTGTGCTTTGTAGTGAACCAGCTGAGTCAAGCTATGGTTCAGCCAACCAAGTTATTTTGGAAGGCAGCAAAGCATGTGCTGAGATATCTAAGAGGCACTACATAGTACATATTGTGGTACAAATGGATAGAGGGAGTGAAGCTGCAAGGCTTCATGGATGCAAATTGCAAGAATATTCCATTGTGAATATTCCTTACGTAAATTGGACCCCAATCAAAATTGCGTAAGGAAATAGGAGGCTTGGAGGGCTTGGGGAAGATATATTCTATGCCTATTTAGTCTGTGAGTTGTATTGTTTGATTGCAGAGAGAGCAGGATAGATTTTGAGCTGATTCTTTTTGTAACTTGAACAAAGATTTCCACTTGTATGATAATACAGAGTTGGGGTTTTAGGCAGTTGCTTTCCCCAGTGTTATATCTTTTGTGTTATGGTTGATTACTTCTCATTCTCAGTTATATCTCTTCTTAGTTGATGATGCTCATATATGTTTAAGCTTTCACAAAGTTTATGGTAGAAGTAGATCTAGTATTATGCTTTAGGAGATTGCATATATCAGTTGATCTACAGTGACAATTCTACAAATTATGTTGCTATAATAAATTCCAACTGAGGAGAAAGATGTTGACTTCTTGACAAAGGCATTGTCAAGAGGTAAATTTGAATTCCACAGGTGTAGGATAGGGATGGTGAAAAATCCCTTTCTTGCTGAAAGGAAGTGCTAAAAATGTAGCAAGAAAGGCTCAATTTGACTTTAGCATTAGTCAAATTGAGTATATAAAATTTCCACATCAGTAGGACAACTTGGAGGTAGTTAAATAGTGTAGCATGGCTCTTGTCACTTAGTTAGTGCATTAAATTCGAGTTAGAAGGATTGGAGTTTAGTTATGAATCTGTGATTGCTAAATTTTAGCAATCCAGTTCATTTATTTTTAGTTGTATTCAGTTAACTGACCTCTAACTGTTGATAGAGTCAATTGAAGGTTAGTTATGTAGTGGGATATCAGTCTAACTCGAAGATCTGTTAGCTAACTGATTAATCAACCCAAAATAGCTAAAGCATGCAAGGAATTCAAACTCCTCAGCTGGATTTTAGATGAAAAGGAAGTGTAACATTAGTTGTAGACTATTTTTGAGTGTACAGGTGTTGTATGAAGTTAGGAGATCAATCCTTGGGAATTGTGAAAGAAAATAGGAAGAAATTCCTATCTTTTAGGAGCTAATTTCCTCACGAATTATGCAAGGAAATAAGAGGTTAGAGGATAAAATAATTGGCTAAATGTTGGCCAAAGTTTGTCATTTAACAGAGAGAATAATTATTCTTTTGTAGGTTGTGCTCAGAGTTGGAGCAAGGAATTGTAATAGTTTCTTTATTCAACTGATTAATTCAAAGAGGTTTAAGGGATTTTTTCTAAATTGGGTCCCCCAAGAAATCATTGTGTACTTGTGGTATTTCTTGGTGCATGTATACGCATGTTGTTCTAAATTGTGATTTGTACTCCGTAGATTGGTAGAGTATAATTGTGTCTCCATTATTTTAGTTTGAAATCTTCAGAAGTTGCAATTTCTATCAAATTTCTACAACATTTTATAATGGGGACCTACACTCCTTTACCTGACATCGATTCATGGAGATGACTTATTTGAAAAGGCATTTTTTGTAGTAGGAATAGTTTATATTCTTGAGATGTTATAATATTGCATATATGGTGCTAGCATATCACAAGTTTATGAACTCCAAAATTTATAATTCATAATTTAATGTCCTTAATTTAAGCAATTAATTTGCCCAACATGGAGTATCCACATCCATGGGATATCCAAAAGCTCTCATTAGAGAATTTTTGAGGTCTAAAATGGGCCTCAAAACAAAAATGTCCAACCAAAATCAACATTATAAGAACCAATAGGAATGATGATGATGTCAACCATGGGGGATGATTCACTATTTCTAGAGTGTAAAAAAAAACTACTTTTCAACTCATATTTTCACCTTATCTCCCTACAATTTTACTCAAATTTTGAGTAGGAGCACGTGTTGGATGCATGATTTAATTCCTTACAATCACATTTTTTCATGTATTTCTCATTTTTCATGTAGCAAGGTCCATTGGAAGTATGCAACATGGGTACTTCTTGGATGAGGAATTAAATTCCGCATCCAATGAGTGCTCCCACTCGAAATTTGAGTAAAACTGTTGGGAGATAAGTTGACAATACGAGTTGGAAAAGTAGTTTTGATGATGTAATTTAATATTATTTTATGATTTCCACTATTATTTTATAATATTCCTTAGGAGGCCCATTTTAGACCTCAAAATTTCTCTAATGTCTAACAAAATCTTGTGTTTTTGGAGTTGTCAATTCTACTTTTATTTCATTAGTGCCTTGTTCCATCGATGGTTGGCCTATGATTTCCTGAATAACTTATGCCCAAGAATTCGTGTTGGCATGTTTTTCTTTATCTACATCAAGAGTGTGAGAATATGGGGTGAACTTAATTGAAGTTCTCAATTTAGATATAGTTTTATGTGGACCATATTTCCATGATGTATCTTCTTCAAAACTAAAATATTTTATTATCCTTTCAATAATGGGAAGTGTTATTCTTGCATTAATTATAAAAGGAAATACTTAAACAAGAATAGTAAAATTTGAATGTTCTTGTTTAGATACAAAACATAGCTCATATGAGCGTATCCTTTGTCTAATATGTTTAAGGGAAAATATTCTAGGGGTTATATATACATGTAACTTATATGGTTTAACTTTTGTTCCATAGGTTTTTAGCATTGTACAATCTTTTTCCAAGTACCAGTCACTGCATTTGAACTGTCATTTCATTTCTAGGAGAAACTTGTAATCATCTATAGCTCTAGCAGGTGGGTGGCCATAGAATAAAGCATAAAATAGAAATATGGATTGATAGATAAACACTTTGTAAGAAATTGGTTTATTATCATAGTTCACCAATTGGGTCCACTCAAAAGTAAGATATTTTCACCATGTTGGTTTCTTCTTTGTAATCCCAAACGTTCAAGATGGACTATTTGCTTAGCCAAAAACAAATATAAAAGGTATGGTTGATACCTAAAGGGTTTTTTTCTTCAAACTATAGCAATTTTATTATGGAATTGATTTGAAATAAATGTAGCATAACTAGACTTTGTAGATTGGAAAATTTTATGTAAGTAACTAATAAGATTGTCTACCATACCATCATCATCATATCCTAATATCAGACAAACCATGGATATAATGTATTTAATAAAGTAATTAAACATTTTGATGTCAAAATAAAGTCAGAATTTAGAGAGTGAACCCCATGCTACCATTAGTGTCAATAAAAATTCCATTCTTTGACTCTCAAGTAGGGCTTCAAAATGCCTTTCTAGCTCATCCTCATTAATGACTTCTAAATCTTGAGATAACATTAAGAATTTTGAAATAACTTCTTCCTTTTATCAAAACACACATTGGAAGTTAGTTTATCCCTTATAAACATTTTGTTAGAATCGTAAAACTCATAACGCACATGAAAAAATCCTGGATATGGCTAAGTCCTAGGGACTACAACTTTAGGTAACCCACTTTCCTGTAAACATAAATCCTCTGTATTATTTTTAAAATGGAAGAGATATTCACTTTAAAGGGTTTTAGGGGATTTCCTTGTTAATATTGGGTCAAATATATCCATATATTTATCAACAAAGACATTAAGGAAATCATTACCTCGGCTTAGCTTATCTGTGGGATTACTTTTTCTTTAAAAAAGGTATGAAATCAATGTTCTTTAATAGGAATGACCTATATTAGAGGAAATTAAATTTAGTTCTACTGCATTGATTTTGGACCTTAAAAATTATGAACCCTTTATTGATATGTTTATTTGAGTCCTGTTGAGAATTCATTTTTAAGTTTTAGATATTAATGAAATGAAATTTACCCACGTAAATATGTATTCTAGATTTTAGGTTCTTACCATGATTACTAGGGATAAAATAAAATGATTGAATCATTTTACAAGGTATGGGGCAGGTAAGTAATGCATATTTAATTAGTAAAACCCATAAATATTCACGTGAGGACTTTACAACACATGTGAACCAATATGAAGAGCATATAATCATTTATTGAAAATGGTATAGCATTCTATATGTGAAACATATCAGAATGGGGACCTACATTAAAATATCTTATCGAACCATACGTGATTAAACTAATCCCTAAGGCTCCACAACGCTCATGTGAATTGCATCAGGTTAGAGGAGGAGGTTTATACACCCTCCAACAAGAAGAGCCATTCACCCAAAATAAGATCAATGGTTGGATTCCATCGGGTGAGAGGATTGTCATTAAATAACCTCCAACTCTCCACCTGATATGAGATATGAACCATCAGCTAAAAGCAACTCCAATCTCTATATTTCATCGAGCCTGCACCTTTTCTAGAAATTTTTATGTTTTACACCTTCGATGAATAACAAAACTATAATTTATTTCATCCATTTATTTGACTTCATGAAAGTTTTAATAAATTGCATAAATGTTGTGGGTTGGGAATTCTTTTTAAATTAACATTCACCTTTGTGAACTCACCTATGTGAAATGCATTCTAGAACTTACAAATTTCGTTGAAATTCGAAGGATTTACTAGGTTTTACTGTGAGAACGAAATCAAAGAAAACAACTAAGTTAATTTGTAAAGAAAACAAGGTAGGTAAATAGTATTTTATATAATGTTTCCTTGAATTATTATGAGAAGAAATTCACCAACCAAGGTAAACATAATTGCATTTACTGCCATTTATGTATGTTCATTATGTAAACAAATATTGAAAATTAATTTACCTTTGTGTGATGTAGGGAAATCAATTATGAATGCATTTAAATATGAGACCATCAATTCGATGAAGAATTATTGAGGAGAGGAGTAAACCATTGAGTCCATGCCGAAGGAAAAACTGAATTTTTCAACTATATGTGAGAAACATAAACTGATTTTTAAAATTAATTTTGTTTTCATTTAATTAAATAGTTAAGGGATGGTTATTTGAATGATTATTAGACTCTTTTTTTTTAAACCCTAATTTCTCATTCGAAAAGGGGGGGAGATGGGTAGTTCTAAGAGAAGAAGCTTAAGTTTTATAGGCCCGACTGCACCTAATGCACAAGCTAGATCATGATATTTTGTAACTTTTGATTTTTCAATTTGAATATAATGTTTCTGGAGTTCTCTTTTATTTCTAGTTTGTGAACATATGCTAGTTTGCATTGTTGGTTTACATGATTAACATGATCGATTATTTAAATTTATTTCAATTATTCAACCCTATCTCCTTTCAAATATAGATATTATCAGGGACAGCATGATTGAAGTATTTACTTGAGTTGTTTCTTATGTGAAATCAAAATGCATGACATTACCTATCTCCTTTCAAATTTAGATATTATCAGGGGCAACATGATTGAAGTATTTACCTCAGTTGTTTCTTATGTGAAATCAAAATGCATGACATTGTCAATTCTATTGCAGCAGTTTAAGCAAATATCAATCACATCAATTATGTGTTTTTTTTCTTCTATTATTGATTTTTCAATTATTTCATATGGTTACATCTTCATACCTGTTAATGAGACAACACATTGATTTGATCAAGTTTGTCTTGTTGCAACCCATATATGGTTGCTTTATCATCTAATATACATACTATTAGTGGATAATATTATTTTTGACACTCTCCTTTTGTAGGGTGAATGAGGAGTAATAATACATGATATTATAATGTATCATGCTTTGCACTGTGATAAGTTACCATTAAAAGTGATATAATCATAGCTAACCTTCAATTATATTTCTTTTATATTTGATCGTTTCATTTATTTCATTTTATTTTTTATGGAATATTTCTTTGTTCTTGCATAATTAAGGTTTCAATTTGATATCATTGACTACATGTTGTATACAAGTCTCTCCCACTTAGAGCTTCACATTTTACACTCCTTTTTATGATACATGTAATATGTTCATATATATTTTCCTACCAAAGTACATTTTATAATTTAATATAGGGAATCCCCCCATGAGGTGAAGGGAGACCAACTCTTTTAGACTAAAGTGGGACGGTTTTAAACCTTCAATAATTGTCTTTCTAGGTTGTCCTTTGTCACTAGGACAATATGGGAACCAACACCTCCATTTATGTTCTCTTAAAATGCACATGCATTTTCTTAACATAAAGTTGAATATGCAAACATAATGTAGGCATGTTTTTAGCATATAAAAAAGTGGACACTTATTTCTTGCCCAAAAAAGGGAATAATTTTTTACTTTTTCCCATCCTTTCCATACTTTGCCTTTATCCATTGATTGGGCCATGAGACACATCCTTATGTTTTTCCATGGTTGAAATAAATGTTACGAGGAATTTGTGGAATTAGGCCATAAAATATGATTTTTTGCATTTGAGTGGGGATACCTGTGTCATTATAAAAAATTGAGCATTAGAGATGGGTCTCATGGTGTAAAATTTTACTTTGTCCCCTATAATGTAATAATTTAGAATATATAAATGTTGTAAATATTCTAGCATAGATTAATAGTGCAAAGCTAAATTCCAAGATACAAATAGTGAATGATTAGGCTTGTATAATGTAGATATGAATATATGGACCAAGCATTATGCTTTTCATGGTAAATACTAATGATGGAATATAATATATAATATTGCAATAAGGATACATAATCATGAAAGGGGCTATGATTTTAGTCAAGGGGAAGAGGAATTTAGTGGGCATATGTTAGATTAAATCCTACTTTGTGTTGGGTCCCCATAATACTAGTGATTACCCCATTACTATTGTAGTTGTACCCCTTATTAATATTGTTGTGCCCCTATTGTGCCCATATTGTTTACTATTGTGCCCCATAGGAAGC
>APFE030827590.1:0-46491 GCA_000404065.3 Pinus taeda | reverse complement strand
ACTCATTGGCTTGGGCCATATGAGATCGACAAAGTCTTTAACAATGGAGCGGTAAGAATCAAGACCATTGATGAATTTAAAACTCCTCTTATTGTGAATGGCCATAGATTAAAGATTTATCATAAGCCACTCTCAAAAGAAGAATTTGTCAGAATGTTTCAAGAAAATTTTGCAATAAGGTTGGTGAAGAAGAATCCTTCTTCCCCACCAATCTAGCCTTTGTTCCTTTCTGTTAAAAAAAAAACAAAAAAAAGAGAGAAAAAAATAAATAAATAAATTTGTATAGGCCTGAAAACCAATCTCTGATTGGGAGTCTTATACATAAAATGTAGAGTGAAAATCAGGGATACCTGACACTCTATATTTTCCAAAAAAAAAAAAATTCTTTCTTTCTCATTTCCATTTTCACTCCACTCACTTTATCTCACTTCATTTCATTTCCATTTTCACTCCACTCACTTCATCTCAATACATTTCATTTCCATTTTCACTCCACTCACTTCATTTCACTCCATCTCATCCATTTCATTTCATCAATAAAAGTTTTTTTGTTCCCATGATCATTTCCATTCAAATAGTTATTGTCTAACTATCTCTATTTAGCCAAGTGGTTGTTGTGCCAAGTTTCCGCAGCCGGAATCCATTTCCGCAGCCAAAAGCAGTTTCCGCAGCCACCACTCTGTTTTTCAAATATACAGTCAAGGTGTTAGTACAATAAAATTAAAATGTAGGTATGACCAAGCATGAAGACATGGATATGGAGCATCTACCGACATCAACAGGGAGCAATTGAGTCAGGGCTACTGGACAACAAAGACAAGGATTCTAAAGGTATGGGCAAAAATTTATTTCAAATAGCAATTAAAGGCACAAATTTGCATAGTTATTGAACCATTAAAGCTCACTATGTGCAATGATAATTACGATAGCTCCACTACCATTCCACGACCTTACTACATAAATCATATATTTACTCCCTAAACAGTCTCATGATTATTTTTCGGGCTCAACTCATAGATGAACTACACTCCCATTCTCCACTCGTATTCATGAGACGTGACTTATGTGAATACGGCTCCTCTCCACCGTACTTTGTGCAGTCATCTTATCAAACGTATAATGTCTCTCACGTCGTTCAATTCAAAATTCCTACTCCATCTCACTTGTGTTAAAGCTACACTTCACTACCATATGTCTCCATTTTATCTCGGCTGCTAATCCTCTGTTTCTACTCACAACTTCTGAACATCCCAATTCCCGTATCCATTTTTTATTTCGGCCATCGTTCTTCCACAAACCTTGCAAACAGAATCGTCTTACCTCTAATAAAACCCTCATACAATATGCAATTGAATTCCAGAGAAGAATTTTTAACAAAGGAAGATGGGACGGCTACTGAGGGCAGAGCCAGAAGGGCTTAAATTTTTAGAAGGGTACCCTCAGGCAAAGGAATTGCTGAAGAAAGCCAAATGGCTTCATTTCATCCAGAAATTCAAAGGCCGTAATAAGGAAGTCACGAAAGCCTTTGCAAGGTCTTTCAATGACCAGGTGATAGAGATTGGAGACCTGAAATTCACGATCTCTGAAGCCTCAATTGCAGCAGCTACAGATTTGCCCCGAGAAAGCGAGCATTGGTTTAAAAACAAAAGTCTGGACGAGCAAGCATGGAAAGTTATATTGCGTAACCCAGGTATGGACGTTACTGTATTTACAAGAGGGATTCCTATTAATGCACTGAAAGAAGAATGGGCAGGCCTACTATTAATCATTCAAAAATTTATCACTTGTGAAGGTCGATTTGGGACGATGTACATGTATCACACTAGGCTATTGATGAACTTTCTAAAGGAACAAGCTCTTAATCTGCCCTATTTCTTACTGTTGAGTTTGAAAAAGATGAGTACTACAGTCCAAAAGAACATAGAAGATATAGAGCCTCATTTATATCATCATGGACTCGTGAGGATTCTAGTTGAAGACCAGTGGAAAAGAAAGAAAGATACTTGGGAGCGGTTTCTAGTGAGAAACTATTTTCAAGAGTAATCTGAAGCCCCGGGAAGCAGTACACCAAAGGCACCGAGAAAGAGTAGGAGAAAAGGAAAAAGTGTCATAATCCAAGACTCTCCTATTGATAAAACTAAAGAAACTATTCAAAAAGAAAAGGAGGAAAGAATTAAGGACAAAAAGCAGAGAAAGTTGAAGGGAAAGAGGAACTTACAAGATGATTACCAATCGCCAGAACCATCTATAGAGGAAGACTATCAAGTGTTATCTAAGAGACTACTGCACCTCCAAAAACAAGCTGCCACAGCTAAGAAGGAATAAAAAGGGAAACAAATTATGGCAGAGGAAAGTACTAACCCACAGTACTTAAGAAGGAGCAACAGACTCAAAGGAAAGTGGATGAGAACACAAGTAAAAGGACCCCACTTCATTGACATGGGTGGGGAAACACCTGAGAAAACTCAAGTTGGCCATAGTCCACCTCATCCTTTGCCTAATATTGAAGCCAACCCTTCCGATGTTGATGAAATCCCTTCTCGGCCAGAACTAGAAGACAGTCCTCCTCCTCAACAAGACTTTGAAGCCAACCCGAGGCAAACACCTGAAATTGATCCAAAATAGCAAGAGTTATATGACTACCTCGAATCTTTAGAGAAGACAGCTGTAGGCCCAAGCACACCATCCATTCTGCCTCACATAACACAAGATGCACAGGTTCAAGCTTTGAAACAAGAAGTGTTTGAATTAGAGGTTTTAAACAGGCACATTAAACAAGAAAACGAGGCATTAAAAGAGCAAAGCAAAGTGGACAAAATTATTCATGATAATACCATGTTACATATGGGTTTGTGGCAAAAGAAGAACAAGAAACTAAAGAAGAAGTGCAGAAAGTTGAGCAGGGAATTAATCAATCTGAAGTTCAGATGTTTGATAAGGAAAACCAGGATGGTGGTAGCACCAAGAAAGAAGAGGAGAGGACTGGATGTATTAGCAGAGGCTTCAAAATACATAGGCTAAAGCGAGATGACTAAATTTTGGTTGCATGAGGACATGCAACACCTTCATAGTGGGGGTATGTTGAGTACCAAACTTACACCTTCCCTACATCCCTTTTTAGCCTTTTTCTCCAGTTACCTGAACCTCTAAGCTATCAAATCATTGCATAATAGTTTAAAATGAGTATATAAATGGTTTCCTAACTATGTTTTGTGACTGCTATTTGCTTTAGAATTTTGTTCAACCAGCTACGGAATCTGTCACTTTCTGCAGCCAGAATCAGTTTCCGTAGCCTTTTTGTTAAACTATATGCTACAGGTGTCTATTGAAGAACTTAGCCACATGGGCAAGCTATAAAATACGCGGACATGGAACGTGTCCCCTTGGTTCAACCAAATCATCCACAGAAGCCCACGGTCAAGGCCAGTCAAACGGTGGTCAATACAAGGAGTTAAACAGTGGCACGACTCTGTTTTCAGCATGAGGAGGATTGCGTGGCAAGGTCCTGAGTTTTAGGAGGTGTGTTAACACCTAGGGACTGCTCAAGGACCGAATCCAACAAACCATCTCTTGGATTTACTGCCCATGGCTACCATGCTGCTATAATTCTGATTCTAGTCTTTTACATGTTTAGCTATCAACACAAACCATGTTAATTAGTTATGTATTTTCTGCTATAAATAAGGCATCTTCATATGCGTATAGGCTAGTAGTTACTGTGTGTAAACTTGACTATTGTACGAGCCTTTGAGCCGAGACTTAGTCTCTATTTCATAACTGCTTTGTGATATCTGAGAAGACACCGATTTTGCGCTCAAATTCGTGATTGGTTCTGATTGACCGAGGGTGCAGAGGGCCCCTGTACACCAAGGTCTTGTAGTTGATGTATAGCTTTATGTTTTTCTTCATTTTACGCTCTTGATACCATAGATATTTGTTGTATATATTAACTTCCTCATGGTATTCATATTGTTTGTTGTTCATAAGTTCTTTTATGCTTTTAATTGATTGTCAATTAATCAGTGTTTGCATTTCAGGTTCTAATAGGAAGCCCGGGCAGTGCATATAATTTTTTATGACTAATGACATGATGGGATTATCTTGTCCTACTGCTGATTTGTTTTATTGGTTTTAATTCCAGCGTTGCTTATTTATTAGTTTTGTTTTGTTCATTTACTTTTATGCAAGATTAGTGGTTAGACTATTCATATCATTCTTCAATTACCGAATGATGAAGGATTGTAGAGTGAATGTGTAGCTTAATCTTAGTTTTATTTCATGCAACTTAGATATCAGATCATTCAATTTATGTATGACTACTTCCTATAGCCAGAGCGAGTCAAATGGTGAGGGGTCAAAAATGAATTAGTGTGATATGATTAGTTTACTTTGCTTACAGTCTTTAAATTGCTTTGAGTTCAGTCTTTTCTCTTCTTTATAACAGCAGCAAGGATACTGGGTTCCATAGTCATAGTTCACTGTTTTGTTAATTAGAATCTAGGCACATCTTGATTTCATCTTTGTAAAGTTTGAACACCTTTGGAACACTTTGAAGTTTGGAAATTATTCACTGAATACAATTTTCCATACTTGATTACTAGAATCACCATCTCACACACCATCTCACATTAGGGAATCAAAAAGAAGATAAATCCAAAAACAAACCAAAAAACTAAAAACGACAAAGAAATAAGAAAATGGTTATCTTGCATAGATAGTGCACTTCACTTCAACAGTTTACGACTCCCGGATTGACACTTTATAAAGCAATTTAGAACACACTAAATTGACCAAACAGTCATCTTGGAACAAAGAAATATTTTAACATCAACATTGTCTGACTAACTAAGATGGGGAAGAAACAATGAAGGCAAATTAAACCTCAAAGAAGCCAAACGAATTGCCATTGGGCTTGACTTTCCAAACCCTGATAAGATATGGAAGGACCTATGGAAAAACTTGCACTAGATGAAAATTAAACTATTCATGTTGTTGGTGCATCATAGAAAGATTCTGACTTGGGAAAATCTTTGAAAAAGAGGTCTAGTTGGTCCATCTAGATGCCAGTTGTGTGGTCTACAAGAAGAAATGATGGATCACCTACTCAACCTTTTCCCATTCACCTCTACCTTGTGGAATTGGGTAGCCTCAATCTTCAGGCAAACTGACAGGGACACATCCAGCATTACTGACACTTTAAAGAATTGGCGGAAAGATTTCTCAGAAAATGAAACAGTCAACAAAGCCTAGACTTTGATTCCATGTTTTTTGATCTGGGATGTCTGGAAAGAATGCAATAACAGGATTTTCAAGAACAGAATGGGCTCAACACAGAGCATCATAGCTCAAATTATAAGACAACTCAAAGAAACTGTAAGTACCTATCTAAAGAAACCCCCTGAAAACCCTCCTCTAAACTAGGATGCACATATGCTTTTGCAATTGGGTCTCCAGTTGTCGATCCCCCAAGGCATAAGCAATAGTGCAAGCTATACAACAGTGGGTAAGGAATTCTGGCAACCTCCTGCACATGGTTTTCTAAAATTCAATATAGATGAAGCGTCTAAAGGAAACCCTAGAGTGGCTGGTTATGGCAGAGTCATAAGACATGAGAAGGGATACATACAAATCATCTTTCATAGTCATTTGGGGAATCCCACTAATAATATGGTAGAACTCATGGCCTTAGATCAATGACTAGAAATATTGATTAAGTCGGATTTACATAATGTTATTGTAGAAGCAGACTCTGAATTGATAAGTAACTCCGTGAAGAAGATATGCAATGGTACAACACCAGAAAAAGTGCCAAAACAATGGTCGTTATTGCAGGTCTATCAATGTATACAATCCCACCTGAGAGCCCTGAGAACACTCAAATTTGTTCATGTATGCAGAACAACCAACAGATTATCGGATCACTTGGTAAATGAAGGAGTGCTATGTTCAAGAAGTAATAGAAGATATACTTGGGCATTGACACCCTCAGGGACATTGCACGAGGACTGTCACAGACAGGCTACCATAGACAGGGAGAATTCTCAGAACATATAAATTCAGTAGTCAGGGACTAATGAAAACAATGGAAAATGGACAAGTGCAAGGGGTTTCTCATCGGGTTCGTAAGTTAAAGTATCGAGTGGGAAAGTTGATGGCCCGAAATGAGTTATTGACCTCTAGATCTCAGAGGGAAGGATCGCACGGTGTTGGATTGTAAATACGATCAAAGGTTAAGGAATGGCGGAAGAAATAGATGTCGACCATCCAATCGACAGAGCAACAGATCAACAGTCATCGCACAGTGAGAGAGCGCAGAAGATAACGCAGTGAAGGTGGTTTCTCAAAACCTTAAGTGGTATTTCAGGCAAAGGAAGGATGGTAAGTGGTATTGATGCGTAGTCGCCCGATTCCACTAACCGAGTGATATGTAGCAGCAGAGGAAAAGAAAAAACCTCTTTTCAGGCAGGTATTCTTCGTGCTATTTGTTGACCCGAAATCGCTGTGGACTGTCAGATCTACTAAGCGCAGATCAACAATGGAGGAATGTCAGGCAGTTTGATTGAGCGGGAAAAGATATTGACCATTGGATCATGGAAAGAAATGGATGATGGAGATAGGTTTAATCAGTGATTAGAGGAAGGTTAAGTGAAGGTGTGATGGAATGTTGTTAAGTGATGCGCCAATAGCGATGGAGCAGACTCGATGAAGTTATGAACGCAGTTGAATTATTTTTGAAGTCTGGCAAGCACTAAGGAAAAGGGTGAAAAGAGCACCACTCTGAGGATGCTTTGATAACGAGGCAGTTTCTATGTACTCTCTAGTGGACAGATTGTTTTGAGAACAGTCTTGATGTAGTTTTGATTAGTCAACCCAGCTGGTTGTTGAGTGGTTCATAGAGCTGGTGTTGCTATTATACAATATGTATTTTCTATTGACTAATGGAAGGTTCCACTCTTACTTGATCAAAAATATATATATATTTTAAAATGAAAAAAGAATTCACTAGTTATTTGTGGCTTCGTAAAATTAAATAGTTCTTTCTACTTATAATATCTTTGTTTGGTGTGCTCTCTAAAATTATATATATATATATATAATATATATATAATTATAATGGTTAATATTAACCATGTCCCCCTATTTCCGATAAATTAAAATGAAGAAAATAATTTGAGCTCATTATAAATGTTTTTAGTAAATTAAATAATTCTCTTGTAGTAATAGTTTGTTACAATCATTTCAAAATAAAAATTATTAATATAATATATATTTTAATTAGAAGTAAAATCTATATACTTTATATTATAAATATTAAAAAATCTAAATTTTAAATTGGTTAATGATGGATGAATTTTATGAAAGCCACAAACAACTAGTGAAATTAATTAATAAATCTAAAAAAAAAAAAAAATCTTATGTGATTTTACTGAAAGACTTTGCTTAATTCATTATGGATCACAGAAACTTGAATACAGAAATGATGATGATGTTTAATATCTACAAAAATTAATATGGTCTATTAGATTTAAGACAGTAAGGATTAACTCAACTTTTTAAATAGTTTATTTCTATGATCAAAGAGAAGCAAAAAAAGTGTTTCCGGATCACTGCAGTTTGTTTACTTAATAAGTCAAGAAGGTTGGTAGTGTGGCAAATCTTTTGAAAAGGAGAATGGATGTGAATAAGGGTGGGGCAATCCAAGAGAAAGTGTTTTTCATCTATAAATCTCTTATTATTAGAAAAGAGGAAAATTCTTTCGTCCAAAATTGTTTTGGGAATTGACCAATGCCAGTTTCGCTTCTAAGGTGATGAGAATTAGTTTGCAATGTTTGTGATGTTCAATTTCTTCTTAGCACAGGTGAAGGTAGTGGGGTTGATCACCTCCTTATAGTATATTAGCTTCATTTTTAACTCTAACTCCTTATCATCACACATCTTATCCTTAAAATTGGAAGTAATAGTGTTTTTAATATCATCCTTATCCTCCAGGATGATCTCATCCTTTACCCCTCAATGGTCGATTTAGGACTAGGCATCCTTATGCCAACCTCACTTGAGCCAGAGGTGGGGGCTTTTACCAGAATTAGAAGTAATTTTGGGGAGCCTCTTGTCTTCCATGTTATACATCTTCTTCTAGTACATCATACACTTAATCATAGCCATGATTTCAAAGGGGAGAGCACTGCTTCAGCCAACAATATAGGGTAGGGAGTTAATTGAGTAGATAAAAAAATATGTTTCTGTAAATTTAAATTAAGCATGGAATATGCTTTATAAATATTTATAAATTTTGAATAGTGTGTATCTCTATAGATAGTTATTTTATAAGTTAATATTTTAGATTAAATTATTATATCATTTTATTAAAATAAACTTTCTACAGTTAAGTATGAGAGATTCGTTTAATTCTTTTCATTTTTAATATGAAGCTATCCTATGACATTTAAAAAAAAAAATAATAACAACAAAATATTTCAATGTTAACAATAAACACAATATTTCAATATCCATCTTAAATAATATAATTGTATATCAACTTGAGAAAGAGAAATAAAGATAGACTCCTTTAATGATTATAGATCCATATCCCTATGTAACAACATCTATAAGATTGTAGAAAAAAGCATTGCAGTGTGGGTGAAGAAAATGTTGTCAAATACTAGTTTGGAACCATAATGCAAGATTCGCCGATGCCAATGTCAATCCATGTGGATAGTGTAGTTAAACTATTCATGGAGGCATGGCATGGGATAACATGTGTCATTCCATATTGGATAGTGTAGTTAAACTATTTATGGAGACATGGCATTCGATAACGTGTCATATGCCCATCAGAGTGTTTCCTTCCACTTATGTTTGCGGAAACAAGAAATTTACCCGATTTGTGATATGGTGACCCCATCCTAACATGATCATCCAATGCTGGTAAGTTGCAACTATTGAACCAACCCTATTTCATGGGTGAGAAATGGATTAGAAGAAAATGGATCCATTTCTGCGAGCTTTGAGCCGGCGAGAGTATTGAGCAAGATCGTGAATCAAAATGATGAATTTCTTCATTTCTCAAGTATGTAGGCAAATTTTGTTTTTTACAGTCGTGATAATCCTCACAGTCTGGACAAACTACGAACCTGCTATGAGAACAGTGGAATACATAGTACTGGTGAAGACATTGAAAGTGGAGAGATTACCGGGAATAAGACTCTCATTATCCTCATGGAGGCCACCTGTCAAGCCCACGAGTCGGGTGTGCTGGGCAGGTGCATTTAACTGACAGGTTGGTGAGAGTTAGCATGATGTGTGATGGGTGAGCGACGAGCTGGGCGGTTGAATGGCGAGTTGAGGGCGCGTGTGAATGGTGCGATGAGCCGACCAAATGAAGGAAACATGTGATGTGATGTCATCTTGTGAAAATTACTAAGTGTTGGGCGGTGGAAAGTTTATATGTGGAGGCGTCCCGCACATGGGCACCCTCACCATGGGCCGACGCGAAGTTGGGGCGAGTTGGACGAAACGGTGGGTCATCTTGGTGAGTCGATGCCCCAAATGATGGGCCAACCGCCATATAAATAAAACGTTGGGATGGTGGAAAAACTCATCCAAGCAAGTTTCCAAGTGTTCATTTGAGCTGGAGCGAGAGCTAACTTGGAGAGGACTAAAATTTGGCAAGGTGCAGATGGACTCTTGGGCTGAAGCACTGAGCCGAGGAAAACACAGAAAACAGCGCCGCAGGTTGTGCGAGGGTGTGCAAGGGCATCAGGTCAAACGACTAGGCGAGGGTGTCTGAGAGCATTTATCTGAACGACCATTCGGGCGAAGTCATGCGAAGGCATTCAGGCAGGGATGTGCAAGGGTGCCAGGTTGAACAAGCGAACGGGCAAGGGAATGCGAGGGCGCCAGACCAAACGAGCAAATGCCCGAGGCCATGTGAGGGCACCAGGATGAATGAGTGAATGGGCAAGGGCGTGCAAGGGCACTGGGCTGAATGACTAAATAGGCAAGGTTCGTTTGAATGTCTAAACGAGCGAGGGCGTGTGAGGGCGTCTGCCTAAACGATTTGAGGGTGTTTGACTAAATGAGCCAAGAGTGAATGACGTGCTAAACAGTGTGACGGTGCATGAGGTACGACAGGCGGAAGTATCCTTGGGCACTCTGAATGTTGGTTCGAGTAGTGCGAATGGTGCAGGCCGACTTGCAAGATTTGACAGATATAAGGAAACTTGGGGTTTATAGCAAAGACTATAAAACTAAATATTTGTGAAGTATTGATATTATTGGGCAAACTCATATTTCAAGGATTTTCCCCTCCCATTTTATTATCCATTGTGCATTTATGTTAAAAGATAATAATGATGAACGATGTAAGAAAGTTTCTGCTATGTTAATCAAAGTATACTTAGGAAGGTTGAAAAATAAACTTATGAAAGTATACTTAGGAAGGTTGAAAAATAAACTAAGTATAGAAAGTAGGCATATTCTACAATCACAACTATTGTTAAAAAGAAAGTGGTCAATGGTGTTGCACCTCCTATAGTGTGGTTGGAAGAGTACTGCCATTGTAGGGGTGTGACAGTTGTTACCGGAGCCTTGATTTAGAGAATTGGATTTACAGAGAAGCTCATCCCACCGCACTTCATGACAGGTGGTATCAAAGCTCTATATTCTGCAGGCTTTGGTGATTCGGAGAATCGAGGAAGATGTCCGTTTTGCAGAAAATGGGTTTTACAGGGATTATGACCTTAAAAGAATGGGAGGGGCACACATCGAGGCCAACTCAATCTGAAGGAAGTCTACTTGAAGAATCAAGTGATTTGGAATAAAGAATTGCAAAATGGAGCAAGGACTTGTTTGAAATGAGGGATGTTCTTCGTGCTTTGGTCAAGGAAGGGATCTTTGACATGAATAGGGATGAAGCCTATCGACTTGCAAGGAAAGTGGACTTGTTTGGTGCAGAATTGAAGGAGTTGAAGATAAGGCAGAACTTGCTTCAAAAGAAGCTAGAATGGCTAACTCTTGAGAAAAAGCAATTCATAGCTTTCATTCATGATAAGAAGAAAGTTGTAGATTGTGATGATAAGGAAGAGGAAGCTGTCATGGTTGAGGATGTTGCAGGTATGATAGCGATGGAGGATGAACTTGAAATTGTTCAAGTTGGACCAGGATCGTGTAGTTTGCTAACATTGGTGGATGAGGATACTCACATGGAGGAGCCCCATGATGAATTAAGTACTTATACTTGTGTTTCAATTGAGCTTTTAGTAGATGGACCATATGCAGGGAATTGCAAAATCAGTTTACCAATGCGATGGAGGATCATACCATGCATGTCTACGATGAGACCTTGTATGGAGAGGCAAGGACCATTGACTATTGTAGAGCTTGTTGGGGTTATTTGTGACCTTATGGCAGAAGGTGCAGATGCCCGTGACAATGGAGGAACAATATGATCATTGCAGAGAAAAGGGTCATGCTTTAGCCATATGGAGAAATTAGCTAAGTGCCTAGCATGACTCATGGACAGATTGGAGAAGGGCACACACTTGAGTATGATGATACTTGGGTGGACTTCTCATGGCTGAGACGAAGAGAAAGTCTTGGTGGAACCTTCAGTGGGGGAGCCATCGTGGAAGAGACTCATGTGATGGTGATATGGCTTGGGTGACCGAGTTCCCTAGACCGTATTGTAAACTTGGATGAGGATGACCGATTCTTGTGATGGGTCTACTTAGTTGGACAATATGGGAAACTTGAGTCATGGACATCGAGTTGGAGACATGGAGCATGGCAGTCTTGTGCAGAGACATTATGCACGGGCACTTGTAGAGGTGTCACTTATGGTCATCCAATGAGGAGTGCCAAGGCAGGGATGTTATGCAGGTGGATTTGTTGATGTGACATGGAGATGTTTTATCTATTAGATGATGGGGATATTATGCACTCTTGTATAACAAATCCATGGACTTGGTTGGACTTGTGAGCAAACTATGGAGCATTCCTACTACGTGGAGAGCTAAGGCATCTTGCAGAGATCTTTGGGCCAAGACATGTATGCTTGTTGGGATGTTGGTTAGAGATGACTCATGGCGCTCATGATGACATGAGGTTGTGACTTTTGGGGATTTCATATTATGGTGGACTTGGAGGATCTGACGCATTGAGGAGTTGAGGTCAGGGACTTTGTTGCAGTATGGGGTGCATAATTTTGAGTACATGTATGGGTGTGCTTGAGAGTGTGACTTGATGTGGAGGACCGATATGAGACACTTTGGAGTGAGGGAGTTGCAATGAAGGTGATGCCTTGGTGGCAACACTTGGGCATGGGTTGAGCCGATACTTAACCACTTTTTACACATGGGAGCTAATTGGTCTATGATCATGGGCAGCACATGGATGATGAGATAGGTGTATACTTGTTTCTATGGCAAACTTGAGGGATGGCACATTACAGATATGATGGAGGTTGCTTCATGGACCTGGATATGGCACATCGAGAGTCGATTTGATGAGAGAATCTCTTCATTTCGAGGAGATGGATTTTACACATATGGATGATGGTGTTGGGATAGATGTGGCTGATTTCATGTAGCACATT
Organism: Pinus taeda; assembly: GCA_000404065.3. Taxonomy (NCBI): domain Eukaryota; kingdom Viridiplantae; phylum Streptophyta; class Pinopsida; order Pinales; family Pinaceae; genus Pinus; species Pinus taeda. The sequence continues at coordinate 33,899 of APFE030827590.1, read as the reverse complement.
GACACCAAACATCATGGACAACATGTTGTAGACGAGATGGAGTTTACTTCATGGACTTGGGCATGGCTTACTTAGATGGAGATGGATTCTTGATCGAGTTGATGTTGTGACAGGAGTCTGAGAAACGACTGATGATGGCATGAGGATGTGCATTCTCATGGTTTGAGCGTGATAATTGGACTAGCTACCCGACTAGTTCAAATCATGGGGTCCGGAAGTGTACAGATATGTGTAGCATTATGTTAGAGTATCATGGCAGTAGTTCACACGATGGTGATACATGATGAGGTCGACATGATATGTTGTGGTAAGCATGTAGCTTGAGTTGGAGGGACCAGCCTTCCACAGTGGGAGCAGCATGTGGGGATTGCGATGGATGTGGTTAATAATCATGGATTGAGGAGACTTTCTGATTCATGGAGACATAATCCTTTATGGTTTGTGCGATGGTAGAGCAGAGGTAGGTAGCATGGGCATCTTTGGATGTTGGAGCTAGTGACACTTTGCCCATTTAGAGTGGGGGAGTATCTCAGGCCCACGAGTCAGGCATGCCAGACAGGCGCATTTAACTGACGGGTCGACAATAGTTGGAACAGGTGCACGATGGGCGAGCAACAATCTAGACGATTAAACGACAAGTTGAGGGCACGCATGAACAATGCGACGAGATGACTGAACGAAGGAAACGTGCAACGTGAAGTCATCTTGTGAAAATGACTAAGTGTTGGGTGGTGGAAAGCTTATATGTGGGGGCGGTCCCACACATAAGTGTCCACACCATGGGCCGACGCAAAGTTGGGGTGACTTGGATGAAACAGTGGGTTGACTTGGTGAGTCAATGCCCCAAATGATGGGCCAACTGCCATATAAGTAAAACAATGGGATGGTGGCAAAAATAATTCAAGAAAGTTTCCAAGTGTTCATGTGAACTAGAGGGCGAGCTAACTTGGAGAGGACTAAAATTTGGAAAGGTGCACATGGACTCTTCAGACGAAGAACTGAGCTGGGGAAAATGCAGAAAATGGAGTCGTAGGTCTAGCGAGGGCGTGAAAGGGTGTCGAGCTGAACAACTGGGTGAGGGCATCCAAGGCTGTTTCTCTGAATGACCGTTCGGGTAAAGTTGTGCGAAGGTTTTTGTGCAAGGGTGTGCGAGGGCACCAGGCCGAACGACCAGGCGAAGTCATTCAAGGATGTTAGGGCAAAGTCGTTCGAAGGCATTCAGGCAAGGGCATGCGAGGGCGCTAGGCCGAACAAATGAACGAGTGGTCGCATGTGAGAAAACAGGGCTAAACAACCGAACAGGCAAGGGCGTGCGAGGGCTTGCAAGGGCACCGGACCGAACGAGTGAATGAGTGAGGGCATGTGAGGGCATTGGGTTGAATGACTAAAAGAGAGAGGTTGGTCTGAACGTATAAATGGGAAAGGGTGTGCGAGGGCGTCTGCCTGAATGATTTGAGGGCGTTCGGCTGAACGAGCCGAGGGTGAATGACGTGTTGAATAGTGCGACAGTGAATGAGGTGCGACGGCGGAAGTATCCTTGGGCACTCTGAATAGTGGTTCGGGCAGTTTGAATGGTGCAGGCCGACTTGGACAATTTGACAAATATTGTACCAAGGAAACTTGGGGTTTCCTGCAAAGACTATAAAACTGAATATTTGTGAAGTAATGATATTATCGGGCATACTCATATTTCAGGGAGTTTCCCCTCCCGATTTATTATCCGTTGTGCATTTATGTTAAAAGATAATAATGATGAATGATGTAAGAAAGTTTTTTCGATGTTAATGAAGGTATACTTATGAAAGTTGAAAATAAACTAAGTATAGAAAGTAGGCGTAGTCCACGATCTCAAGTATTGTTAAAAAGAAAGTGGTTGGTAGTGCTGCACCTCTTATAGTGCGTTTGGAAGAGTACCGCCAATGTAGGGGCATGACACCATCCATTTTGCACGCCATCTCCTGTATTCAAATTTGCACTATCCAAGAAAAGATATTCACAGATTGGTGTTATGCATTGATAACAATTACATGAAGAGTGTGATGACTAAAGGTAACGTAATTCATATAAATAGTGAATATATTGCAGATATGGTAGAAGATGATATTAGGGGCCTCTTCTATAGAAAAATGGGTCATTTATGGCTCTAGGATGGACGCACAAAGGCTCCTCCTGGTCTGCTTGAAGGTATGGATCAATATATAAGCTTCGTTGCGGGATTCAATGTCCCAAATGTATTGATATTTATGAAGATGCTTGATAATACTAAACGAGTTTGGGATACAAGATGTTTGATAATAGCCATGCATTTAAAGTATTGTAAAGATATCAAGAGTGGGTTTGTAGCATATCTCAATGCCCGAATGGAGGAGGAGTGGAGGGAGGATTTACTAGAAGAGTTGTTGGGGGAAAGTGTCACAGAATGCAAGGAAATTATTAAAAATAAAATAATGTTGAAGATTGGTATCATCCATCCAAGTACTAAAACAGTCTCTTTCAGTTTAGCGAACTGTCACTATTTTCCTATTTGTGGTAGCTCGTTGTAATGTTGTTCCTTGTTTTCCCTCAATTATTTTGAAAGAATCTTTTCACTTATTTCGTATATAAATATATATTTAACGCGTTGGGCCCCTTCATGAGATTGGTCTAGCCAACCAATAGAAATGAGATAACCACACTAGCTAGCCTGTCCATTATTTAAAAGGATTATTAAAACATATTGGTGAAGACTGTCCCTGGTTTCAGGTGGAGATATCTTCCTCTTTTTTTCTTTACAATGGTATTCACCTTAAGTTCGTTGTCAAATACTACCACAATATTCGCCTTAAGTTCGTTCTCAAATACTAGACATTGTATTGCGGTTCATAGTTTCGTGTCATGTTTTTGTTGTGTATTGTGGAAATTACTCCACATTTAAAGCACAACTACCAAATTCATCCTTATCCAAGAAAAAATATGGAAATTCGGGAATTCGATTTGTACATGGAATAATTCGATGAAAATTCGATTTGGTTCATGTAGGGGAGAGCCTTCTATTGTTATGCAGGGACCAAAACTAGTTATAGTACCGATCCCACACAACCATCAAAAAATATTCATAAATCATCAAAAATTTGTACACAAATATTCTATATTAAGTTATATAATTTAGTCCAAAATGGGCCCACATATTGATTGGGCCAACAAGTGTCAAATACCAAACCTTAACATCACATATTGACAAGACATAATGTCCCAAATATCTCCAGCTCTGAATTACTAAATAAGAGAAAATGCACTACAAAACATTCCATTGAATTCTATTCAGGAGTACACCTATCCCATCAAACAGTCACCTACAAATTTCCATTGGCGCAACACATCCCATTTCTCAGTAATACCTACACAAGAATATCTGAAATGTGTGTCAACATATGTACATGTGTATTTAACCATTCAACCTATTAAAGACAATAAATGACAACATTCCATTTAGGATTAAAGACAATAAATGACAACATTCAATACTCAACACACAATTCTCAACATTCTCAATAAATGTCACCAACATGCCAGACTTTTCAATTCAAGAATTAAAAACAGGAAAGCACATGGATCAGCCTTCAAATGTTTTCAACCATTTGATCATGTACAAATCAATCCAGGCCACACATTTGAATTTCAGATATGGAAATCCATGCCAAACTTCCCTACCAATTAAATTCTATATGAAAAAACTATAAAACATCAACTCTTACTCATTTTCATTTTAGAAAATCATTCTACTCATCAGCTATTGGAGATATGCAATCAAAGTGTTTAAACGTTGTTACATTCATTCTATTTAGAAGTTTCAGAAGTTGTTGGAAACATACAAACTGAGTGTGTGCATAGTGTTATATTCACTCTATTCATCAGTTGCTGGAGACATACAGGTATGTATTTGTTGAATAATGTTACCATTTTCTGTTGAGAAACAAAGGTAAATTAAAGCCATTACAGCCAATTTAATTACTAATTTAAAAACCAATTTCATTGCCACTATAACCTCAAATATGACCCTGCAACGCAATATCAGACTACTATAATAGCAAAGAATATCCTTTCAAAGAGGAAAGACAAATAGCCTCATGTAGTAAAGCCATTACAACCAATTTCATTACTGATTTACTAAAGCCATTACAGTGTACATCAAATCTGACCGTGCAACTCAATATCAGACTACTATAAGAGCAAATAGATTTATTCGTTAGCATCCCTCCACGAAGGAATGATCTTTCAAATCTAACACGCATGTAATCCTCTGTAATATCTAAAATACTACAAAAAATACACTTATTGTCTCACACAAAGTTTACCTTCACGTGTTGGTCTCCGCTACGATTTCTATTAGAAATAAAACATAAAAGAGACTTGGAAAACTCAAGAACCCAACATGGTACAAGGTAAAATGCTTGAGTAATGGATATATTTTAAATGATCAATAATGGTACAACGTACCCCAGATGCGGGTGCTGGCACGTCAGATGGGGTCGAGCCACAAGCCCAGCATGTGCCACCCCGTGCTAACAATACAGTTTAATGGGATATCACCGCCAAAGGATATTGTTCAGTTGCCCGAGCTCTGGGCATTCAATGCCAAGCAGGGTGAAACGATGGGGATGCAGGACACAGTTAATGCTCGCTCTCATCGAGGGAAGGATCCAAGTTTTCAAGGGGAAGGTGAATCGATGCAAGCTCATTGGTATGGTGAAGCTAGGGCGGTGCAGGCGCAGAGGAATTCTAGACGGGTGAATGTTTTACCACCTCAATTCGCAGTCTTGGCATTTCGTCGCTGCAACTCAAGTAATTGCCTCAGGTGGGAGCAGCAATTTAAGGGCAATCAAAGTAAATTGGATGCGAGAAGGGAAATTTCTCCCTCAGGCAAAGTTTGCTCGGTGGTTATTACGCCTGTGTGTGGTTTGTGGCAAGGTCTGCACTGTGTTTGTTTTTACATTTCACTTCAGGTACACAACGGAGGCAACGGGGAGTCCATGGCAAAGCTGCGAGAACGACAACCGAGCAGAAGGGGACCTGGGTGAGGTTCATCCTCTCGCCCCCCTGTAGCAGATGAGCACCATCATTGCTGCTGCTGCTACTGCTACAGGAGGGAAAAAGCCACACCAATTCAAGTCGGGCAGCTCATGGAGGTTGGCAGCTCAAGTGAAGGAGAGCCAATGCTTCCAGCATTCGGCTCAATTGTGTTCACCTTGGGCAGCTCAAAGGATAAGGCAGGTATCAATGCTCATATTTCAGTTCTTTTCACTAAAATTCCTGAGGGCAATGATGGTGGAAAGCTACCAGGTTCAGTGGAGCCACCTCCAGAGGGCATTGGTGAGGAGAGTCCTATGTTGCAGCCACCAATTGAGGTGGGCACCTCTGGGAAAGAGACCCTGCAAGTCCCTTCTCATCCCCCGGAGCCAGAACCTCAAGCCACCGCAAAGGATCCATGGGCCATTTGGGAAGGAGTCCCTGAGGGCCAAGGTTGGAGATATATCATGGAAGAAGAGCCCAAAGACTGATCCTCCGATGCATGCACCAACACATGCCTTTCTCTCTCGGCTCTGGTCTAAGCTACAAGTCTCTGCGGGTATTTGGGTTTTGCTCGTCACTGTGTTTGTTTATTTTCAATTTTTAATATTTTCTTGTTTATGTCGGTCTCGCGTTTGGACAAGGTCCACTGTAAGTTCTTTGATGGACAAGGTTCACAGTCAGTTTTTGATGGAAGCCCCTGCGTGGGCCGTCCCGTTCATGTTTAGCTCAGCACTGTTCTATGCTCTAGTGTAGTCATGTCTTTTTTCTCTTTTGCCTCAGCAATTTTTGGAGGAATGTTGGAATATCCTGTAGGTGCTACCCCTGCGAGGGAGCTTTTTGCATCAAGTTAAGCTATCCAAGGTGCCACTGCTGGCCCTGGACAGCCTGTCTCACTGTATGTAAAGTTTTCCTGTAAATATAATACAATAGACTAGCTAGTTTTTACCGAGAAAAACAATGGTACAACGTAAAACACCTGAGCAATGGATATATTTTAAATGCTCAGCAATGATCTTTAGATGCGGTAAATGAATCACTAAAATTGTGTTGATAGATCATGATCAAGCCAACTTCAATTCTGTATGTAACCCCTTTGAAGGCTACATCATCATCAACTGGTCCAAAGGTGTAGTGCTCTCTCTCCATACAAACTGTGAATGTGCTAAGAAAACCATCATTGATCTATGGATGCACACATGACTTCGGGAACTCACATACAAAGCTCCAAACCAAGTCAAGTCATGTCAAAAGATAGCCAAATCAGCATAATAGTGCCTCTCATTGAGTTAATAGAAGCTTATTTTGCATTGGAAAGTAGGGCTCTAGTTTGTTGCAAATTAGAAATCACTTTGCACCCAATGTTACAGTTGGTTGTGTGATTCATTTACTAGGTATTACTAGTTTGTCTTTGTTGCACTCAATAACATTGTATTTGCTTATTTGGGGTAGTCAGTTATTACTAGACACTTACAACATCAATTATTGAGCAACATAAAGGCTTGAATATTGACCATGAAATGGTGCAAGAGGAGATAGTTTGGACAGTGTATCCCTTCTATTTGGCCCTAGTCTAGCATTTTCTCCAATAATAAACTCCAAAACCGTGAAATGTCAGAGCTAGAGTAGCTACTTACTGAATTAAGCGCTTGGTAGAGTAACTACCACTATTAGGACTTCTTATCAGCATAAGTAGGATCAGATCACTTCGTTCCTCACCTCTCCCTTACTTAAGTATGCTAGCACTATTGGGACTTCTTATCCTCTCCCTTACTTAAGTGTTTCTTTACTCACTCTTTAGAGCTAAACATGTTAGCTTTAGACCACTGAATGAATCCCTTACAAGAAACCACCTGACCCTTTTCTCAAAACATAATGATGTTAAACAACAGAAATTCTTAAACTTGTTGTTGTTTTCATTGAAGAAAGACATGCTAGTTCCCAGAAACAATCATTTGAGGACACAGCAAAATAGTTGGGTTACAGAAATTGTGTTATGTCAAACCTATTAAAATTAAAAAGGAATAACTCTTCTTGATAACTCATAAAAATCATCTAAGAATCAAATAAAGAACTTTAAACCCTTCCGATAATGATTTTCAGATCCAATATGTATTCAGCTACAATTTATAGATAAAGCACTAATTGTTGTTGCTCATTGATTACAGCAGCTAATGAATTTCCTTGTTTTCTAATACAATTTTTTTAAATCAGAATTTGGTGGTGACTTTGCAGGTTGTTACATCCATGCCAACAGTTTCTATTGCAGATCATACAAGGAATAGGAGGAGGCGAGGGGCGATAACGGCCCAACTGTGGTCCACTTCATCAGATGAGGATGGGGGGGTGATGTTAATGCTCACAATGCACCCAGTAGTTTCGTTGAAAAGGGCATTGTGGATGTAGATCATGCTATCCCACCCTCAACCACAGAGCTGCCTTCAACCACAATGTAGGGTGCAAGTTCAGCAAAGAAAATCAGTGCTATCAAAGGCTAGACAAAGCAAGACATGCAGGCTGCAATTGATGACATAAATTTTAATGGATATTCAATTTGTGCCTCTGCAAAAAAACATGTTATTGCTTCCTCTAACATACATTATTGGATAAATGGGTTGACTAATACGAAGCGTAGATGGCCTGTTACAGTTATGACTAAAGAGGAGGAGGCCAAGGTGGTTGAGTGGTGTAAGGAGATGGCCCAATTAGTACATGGGTTAGAGATAATACAACTGAAATCCACAGTAGCTCAAATCTATCACGAGAGGCCAAACCCCTTCAAAGATGGGTTTCCTAGTAAATCATGGTGGAGTGGATTTAAAGAAAGGCATCCAGACCTTGTGTTATCTATAGCGGAGGGCCTTGATAGAGACAGAGCTTTAAATCTATGCCCAAGTTCTATAACACTCTTTCTGCTACATCTGAGAAACACTCATATGCCCCAAACCATATATGGAACTGTGATGAAACAAGCTTACAAGAAGGAAGGAATTGTGGTATGTGGGTAATTGCCAAAGGAGGGAGCAGAAATGTGCCTAAGATTTTTCCTAAGAGCAGGGAGTGGATCACTATACTTTCTTGTTTCAATGCAATTGGTTCTTCAATCCCAGGATTTTACCTATTCAAAGGTAAAAGACAACTAAAAAACTATATACATAATTGTGAACTAGGTGCATGCATGACAGCACATCCCCATGCATGGATGACAAAGCAACTATTCCTGAATTGGCTTTGTCATTTTGTTGCATCTTTACCATGTGGTGTCTCACCTGAAAACAGACATATATTGGTTTTAGATGGCCATGGATGCCACATGTTTTTGTAGGAAATTGAGGAGGCCAAAAATTTTGGCATTAACCTGTTAACATTACCGGCTCATACCACTCACAGATTGCAACCCCTTGATGTCAGTGTGTTTGGGCCTTTCAAGAATAATTTCAGGATCGAGTGAGCTTCGTGGATGGCAAAGAATCTAGGGGTGGAAGTAAAGAGATTTGAGCTAGCTGATCTTGCAAGTAAAGCGTTAAAAAGTGCTTTCACGCCTTCTAATATCAAGATTGGATTTAGGAGGACTGATATATGGCCACTTAATGTTGATTCTCTCGTGCATGATAATTGTTGTAGCCAAGCAATTTATGTGGACTGTCAAGAAGCAAAGAACTTACAAGACCATGTTGATGCCTAAGAAGATGTTGTTGTTGCTGAAGGTATAATGTCCCTTTATGAAGGGCACTTATGTGGTGATGATGATGAACAAGTGAATGAGACACAGTTCAGTCATGAATCAACTGTCAATGTCATGGAGGCTGTCACACCTACTGAACCACATGCCAATTTTGCACGTGATATTCCATATGAGGCAATTGATGAAGCGAATGAAAATGCAAACTTGACTTAAAATGATAATGCAACAGGATTAAACAACAAACAATTGAGCATGCCAACCCAAGTAAGCCCACCTTCATGGTTGGCAGAGGCCATGATGAATATCAACTAACATAATGTGTCTACCACCAATGAGGAAAGCATGGACATGCCTTCACAACCATCAGAGTTGAACACCAAACTTGTTCATTATTTTGTGGACAATGGTTCATTGGAAGAGGAGCATGTTCAACATGAGGTACCTCAAGAAGGTAATGGGGGCCAATCAATCGTACCAGAGGCTAAAAGCCAAGTGTCAGATCCTAGAGAGAAAGGGGAAATCCCAAATTACTTGGTGCATTCCTAAAGCTACCAGTAGAGAGAGTGAAGGCCTCATCAAGGCACTCAACTACAGATTGTCTTCATTTGGGGAGGAGTTCGCAGTTGCTCACATCTAAAGATTATATGAATTTATTATTTGAGTCTAAATGTAAAAAAAAAAAAATGAAATTCAAGAAACTAAAAAGAGAAAGAAGGAGTTGGCCAAGGACAAGAGAGCTGCAAGGATTGCAGCAGCAGAAGCTCGAACAAAGGAAAGGATGGAAAGACAAAAAGAAAGGGAAGATAAGGAACATTAAAAAAAAAATTGGCAAGGCAAAAGAGGGAGGCAAGAAAGGTTCAAGAAGTGTTGGAAAGAGGAGGAGGGTGACAAGCATGAAAGTATATGGTCCAAGCCAATTTGAGGCAAATAGGATGATGTCCAATATGCTAGACCACATTACAGAGCACACACCATCATACCAAGAGTTGATTAACATCTAGCGAGGTGTTTTCCCCACCCCATATACCTCTACCAGTGTAGGTTTAAATCCAAACTATGTTTATATGACACTTGCACCCAGTGCTGGAGTTAGTAACACAAGTGGACACTTGGGTTACTTAGTCCCTCCATGGCTACAAGGAGCAAATTGGAGTAAAGGATATGGTAACATTCAATCACATCCTAATCAACCAATCTTGAGTATTCCACCATATTTGGGTCAGAAACGAAACTCAACAATTTTGGGAAATGTAAGAAATGGAGGCCATGAAACATAGGGGTGGCATGAATTAATTTTTGTAACCGCTATTACAATGTGAATTTTGTAACAACACATGTCCCTCCCATTCATTGATGTGTTGCCCACCTACTAACATTAGTTCGATGGGTATTTGGTGGCGTTTAGGGTTTCATTCCCTCATTATGTTGTCAATAGTTCATTCCAACTTTCATTTCTATTTGGGACCTGTTCATTCCAATGTGAATTTTGTAAGGATGCAATATGTTGATTGGTTTCATAGTAGAAGCTAAACTATAAACTAAATTGAATTGGAATTGGAATTATGATATGGAATTATGATGATCCATGCAGTTAAATTGAATATGAATTGGAATTATGCTCTGGAATTATGATGATCCATGCAGTTAAATTGAATTTGAATTGGAATTGTGATCTAGAAGGATGATGATCTAGGATTAGGGCTCCAACACATATTATACATAATCCATGTTTGATCATGCTCTCCATAGTTCTAAAAATAAATTCAATTAAGAAAAAACCATAACCACATTTTACCTTAAAGATGAGTGATTTTAATTGTTAATCCATGGGCTACCACTAGAATATAACAACCTAGATTTGGGAATTCAAACTGTTAAACCAACTTTTCTATATCCTGCATGTAGTACATGTATTCAAGGCTTGTAAAAATCATTTCAAACTCCCACAATGAAAAAATTAAAACATCTCATGATTGGACATGATTCTAATTAGCCACCACTCAATGCCTACAAAAATACAACAACACAATAAGAAATGCTACAATAATAGATTCCAAGTAATCAACATATTAAGTATAGTAACAAAACCAACCATGTTAGGCATGGATTCTTGAAATGTTTGTAATTGAAAAAGTTGTAAGGTTTGCATTGTTTTGCAAAAGCAAAGAATGAATTTTCAATGCAAAATCACAGAAAGAAAAACATCGAAGTACAAGACTTTGCTTCCTTTTCCCAACCATGCTAGAAGAGCCAAGATATATTGTGGGCTTCTTAAGATCAAAGAAGCAACCAATATGTGAAGAAAATTCAACTATTATTATTCATCTACAAACACAGATCTACAAAATTAACAGTCTTAAACAAATATTCAGATAAAAGTAGGTTAATGATAATTAAGTACTAATAGTGTTATTGATAGATATGTAGCCTTATGTTATGATGGTAAATAAGATGAGAAGTTTTTTTTTTCCGGTCTTAAGTGTTGTGGGAAGAGTTGTATATTACCTTGGCTGAACTATTTTGACCCCAATATTAAACATACAAAATTTCCCCACAGGCCATGGGGGAGATAATTGGGTTCTTGCAGGTGACCCTATTCTCTCTCTGTTAAATATTAAGAATCATTATTAAAACTAATGAGGGCATCATGAAAAACCCATTCTATAACTTGTAAATTATGGCTCCTATATCTTCAATCATTATGCCATAAATCAAGTGCATTTCCTTGAGTAAGGCAATGATTAGAGGGAGAAATTTTCTTGTACAAAAGGACAAAAAAGATCAAGAACTCAAATGTCACTACTCTCCCCATATTTCACAAAAAAAAACAATGGAAACAGTTGTAAACTTACCAGCTCAACATTTACTGAAAAGGGATGTATCATTTATAGCTGGAGGTTGTTCATGATTAATAAGGTCATTGATATAATTCAATCAATATTCTTAACATTATGTTTCTAATTATATTTTTGTATATAAGAATTCTAGATGCTAAGTCAATTATTAAGTGTTCAAACATGATTCTTATGTCTAGGTGAAGCTTTCATTGTGCATCCTCTGTACCTCAACTTCCTCCACACATTGAATACAAAAATGAAACAAAACCATGTTCTAGTTTATCACCTCTAATCTACACATGGGATTTTAATTCTTTAGGGAATATTTTCCAAATTCAAGACCTACAAGAGTAGGGAAATACCATCAAACATTGAATTCTAAATTTCTAGCCGTAAGCTTTGTCACCTTTCCCTGTCTAGACCTTTCAGTGATGGAAACTATGGTAGCTCCACATTCATATGTGTAGAAATATAAAGTAGTGAACTAGTTCAACAACACCAACATCCCATGAATTTCCACTATCTATGACAACATATAAAAGTCCTAGTGATGATTATAGAAGAAGTAAATCCCCACCACAGATGAGAAAAAATAGGCTTCCATGTACCGTACTCAGTATCCTTTCACTTGCATAGAGCCAGAAACTCGTGAAATTTTTGAAAAAAACACATTAGATTTTTCATTGAATACAAAGAGTCAAGATAAGAATATGATATAATATATAAGCCGCACACATGATCATACCAATAATTTATATCAGATCCGCCTCAATGGTGGTATACATTGTACCGTAGATAACAAGTTATCACTTTTGTAAGGGTTGATACTACCTCAAATACAATCTCAATTCATTTCAGACACCCCTTCCACATTCCCAAAGAGTACTTCCAAATGCATGAAACTTCCCATATATATAAAGAGGCAGTCTATTATATGCACAGACAAAAACTTTAGCGAATATTGTTCCATAAAAATAGTGCTCACTCTGCCCTTTCCAGTCAATCCTATACTCTCAGTATACTTGTGAATTCACCCATAAATAATCACATTACATCCCTAGAAGAGAAGCACAACCCCAAAAATGAAAACACATTTTTCCATCCATGACAAAAATGGGACATTCCCAAAACCACCAAATCACACAAGAATTAACATATACTATCCTAAATTTATCACAAGAGGCTCTGAATAATATCACATCTGAACATTAATTTTAAAGAAAATTACTCTCCAATATTGGAAGTTTATATTCAAAATTAATTCAGAAATTAGAAATATTATTGAGTTCGCTATGACAAGGCTTATACCTAATATTTACAATTGAAAACAAACAGCTAAAAATTTAAGCATTTTTCAGTAAATTTTGCATAACCCTAGCCAACTGAATGAGCATAGCCAACTAAATGAGAAAATCCAAGCATAGCGTAAACACATAGAACAGCCAAGAATAGCCAAAACTCAATAATTACCCTAAACCCACACAAGTAAACATATACAAACAGGTAAACACATACAAACAGGTAAACAATGGCACAATTTTCCAATGTAGGTTAAACCCACAACCCAAAACTCAATAATTACCCTAGACCCACACAGTTAAACACATACAAACAGGTAAACAATGGCACAAATTTCCAATGTAGGTTAAACCCACAACCCAAAACTCAATAATTACCCTAAACCCATGTAGTTAAACAAATACAGACAATAAACACATACAAACAGGTAAACAATGGCACAATTTTCCAATGTAGGTTAAAAGTGTTAAAAAAACACAGTAAATGTGACTGGTAAGACACTGTCCTACCTTTTTTCTCCATGCCAGAAAGCCACAGGAACCCCAGATGCTTAAGCAGTACCTCAGATTAGAACAACCTACAAAAACTTGCAAAACAATATCAAAATTGTTAGATAGAGACCAAAAATAAGCTAAACAATGAAACTGCAGCTAAATTCTTCTACCACAAACCTGAAAAATTTGTTCTGAGCAAGAAACGACCTTCTCCAACACATAGTCGAGCATAGTTAACCACGGGGATAAATGCAAACAAAGAATGAGGCCATACCACCAGACGAAGAAAAAAACAGGCGGAAAAATGACACGAAATGGACGAATACAACGCTGCGAGATGAAGAACAGCCACCTTCACTGAACATTAAACCACCACCCTGTAATGCGAAGCCACTACTCAGATGATGAACAACAGTGATAGCGGTCACCACCATTGGAGCAGCCACGGTCAACAATCGATGGAGCGAACAGACAAGCAATGGTCCCAAACATAAATGAATGGTGGAATGAACTATCCACAGCATAATGAGGGAATGAAACCCTAAACCCTGCCAAATACCTACCGAACTAGTATTAGTAGGTGGGAAACACGTCACTGCATGGGAGGGACAAGTGTCGTATGTAAAAAGGGTCCGCCGGTGCGGCAGATTTGCTAGTTGATGTGGAGGTATTCGCCTAATGGCGTCCCTCCCTTAGCTTCATTTAGATTTGGTTCATTTAGCTTTACAGTTTTTAGTTTATTGCTGGGATTTATTAATTTGCATGTTGGAGAATAGTAATTGTTGTGGTCTTTAAGCACAAAATAGATAGCTTCGGGATCGCAAGCAGGAAATGGAAAGGTTGCAGAATTAAGAAATTTTCGGAGTTGTAAATTTCAATGTTGTTTCAAAGAGTTTAAAAAGCTGACAAAACAAAATAAGGAAAGAAATAATTTGAGAAAAACCTTGATGAGATAGCTACGGGATCGCAAGTAGGAAATGGAAAGGTTGACAGATTGAGAAAATTTCCAAGTTTTAAATTTCACTGTTGTCGTAAAGAGTTTAATAAACTGAGATAACCAAAGTAAAATTTTGAAGAGTAATTGAAGAGTAAATTTTATAATAATTAATTGATTTTTTAAATCTTATAAATATAAATTTTAAATATTTAATTTTTAAATATGTATTAATTATAAAACATTTTAGGCCACGGGGCTTTGGATTGACGGTGAATGGTGCGCTGTTAAGGCACTCCTTGCGATAGGTCACCCGTTCAAATCCCCCGTGGTACTTAGGTTAGTCTTAACGTAGAAAAAAAAAAATTATAAAACATTTTAGATTGAAATTGAAATTAAAGAAGGTAGTTTTGAGTTTTGAATATTAAATTTTTAACTAATATTAATTATAAAAAGATTTTAGATGAGATTTGAAAGTAAAGGAATTTTGAATTTTGAAAAGAAGATAGATTTTGGAGATAAGACAAGTGTGGTTGTCGTTTTGGTAGGTAAGCCGTAATTTTAAAATTGTTTATATTGATTAAAATTATTAAAAGTTATTTAAATTTCAAAATGAATGGGAAGAAAATTACAAGTCGTTGTTGTTATAAGAAAAAGAGTACATATATTTAAATGTTTAAGATATATACTCTTGATTTTTTTTTGAATTGAAAATTTTCCATCAGAATTTTTATTGTATGAGTGTTGAATGATTCGAGCGCCATGTCATTATAAGGCTTGGTATTGTATGGTGCCCCATGAAAAGATTGAAAAGGCTTTGTATATTTGTAGCCTATAAAAAGGTTGACTTGTAACACGTTCAATTGTTGATATGCTTCGGTTCTTTTCAATGCGTGACACTTACACCATGATGCCAAATGACTTTACTCGATAACAGCATGCAGCAGTCGAAAGTTTATGCTTTTTTGTTTTGAAATTTATGGAAATTCTGGTCATATTTTGAAAAATAAAATATCAAAAGATTTGGCAAAGATTTTTGTAAATCTATGTAAAAGTTGTCAAAATTCATAATTTTAAGTGTCTTAGAAATTTTTGATGATGTTGAATCTATTTCCACCCCTCTATAAATTTTTTGAATTTATTTCTACTCCTAACAACAATGTTATGCCAGCAATTTGTTGTACCCACTCTTACAACGCTATCCCTACCGTTTGCTTTACCACACGGTTTAAAACGAACTTGGAAATCATTTAGAAAAAAAAAATATGGTGAATCTATTTATTTTTGGGGAAGAAGGATCGAAACTTAGTCCATTGACCAGATTAATTCAATAAAAAATGTCCTGATGTTCTCATGAACTGGAATGCTCCAATGACAAACAAAATCACCGTCGCTTATGTTTCTCCTAAGATAAATTGAGGGCGTTAAACATCTTTTGGAATACATTATTTTGATGCGAAATGGAATTCTTTGACTGGTCATTGGATGCAACTTAATATTATGCCCAAAAAAACATTATTAATCAATTGGATTAGTGTAGTTATAAAAATTAAATAAAAAGAAGAGTGTAATATAGTGGTTTGGTATAAGTAAAAAAAATAAATGGTATGTAAATACCAATAAATTAATTTAAACATTAAAGTAATAATTAAAATACCTGTTCTGTTCTTCCTCAATCAAGAGGAGACCCGATTTCTGTTTTGGTTTCATCTAGAACAGAAATCGATTTTCAGCTATGTGTTTTTTTGTCTGATATAAGTCACCAAACAGCACGTTAAACAGAAATTGTGATAGGTTCCGGTAAGGAATGACTGATAAAAGCCACCAATCTGCGTTTCCAGGATTAGTGATAGTTCCAGAAAGGAATTGCACCCAGATATTAAAGCAGAAATTTATTTTTTCTCAGTTTAGACAGAGCTCAGTTATGAGCAGTGATGCCACGGCATTTGCAATGTAAACTTTTTATATTTTTAATAAAAAGTTTCGTTTTTTTCCTTTGGAAAAAATAATTAAAATACAAATTTTTATAATATATTATACATGGTTAAGATTAAAATTATATGTATTTTTAAATTAATATATATATATATATAGCGAGTTTGTAAATTCAAAAACACATATTTCCGTAAATTTAAGTTGGATGAAAATATGGTTTATATTGTTTTAATATATTTAATAATTTAAATAAGTTTATAAATATTATTTTATAAATTATGATTTTAAATTAAATTATTATATTAGTATATTAAAAGAGTTGTTTAATAATTAGTACGAGAGATATGTAATGTCCTTTTTCCTATTAATATAAGTTTAATTTTATGATAATTAAAAATATTTTAATGCTAATAACAAATAATCATATTTTAAATATTCAAATTTTAAATAATATAATTTTTATCATTATAAAGAAGGGTAAATGGGGTGAGAGACTCTTTTAATAATTATAGACCCATATTTTTATGTAACAATATCTATAAAATTGTGGAAAAATCATTATAGTGTTAGTAAAGATATTGTTGTCAAATATTACATATAAAGAAAATTTTGATTCCCTAAAAGCATATATATTTATAGGGATATAAGGGTCGTGTAGAAGGGATTATATTATGTAAAAAACAAAAAGATGAAAAAAGTGCTTGCTAAAATAGACCTTTCTAACAATATGATTGGGTTATTTGGATTTACTTACGAATCTTGTTAGTGAACTAGCCATTTTGCATCCCTTTCATAAATTTAGTTATGAATTGCATTACATCTATGGTATTTTTCATGTTGATAAATGGAAAAACATGTTATTTACTTTGGCCCATCTATGTCCTTGGGTTGGGAAATCCAATCTCTCTTATTATGTTCCTCATTGATGTATAAGGGCATTATATATATTATGGAAGAAAAATAATTAAGAGGGTTTATAGGAGTGAAAGTCAAAGGAAACTTTAGGATCACTCATTTATTTTTTTTTCAACATCATCTTTAATTTTTGTGATAGGTCTAGGATGGATTTTGAGAATCTCTATGGTATTATCAATTTACTCTATAAATCAATTGGTATGATGTTGAATGGGAAAACCCATATCAAGTGAAGGAATAAAGGAGGAAGATATGTCCCTACTTACAAATATATTTTCCTTACAAATTTAATATGCTAGATGTGGGATTGAAATACCTTGAATTTTGTTAAATCCAAACATATATGCAAAAATATATTGAGGCTCATCAGTTGCATAATATGAAAGAAAAATTCCAAACTAAAGCATTTGGTGCTTTTAAAAGGGAGGAAGATCAATCCTCATTTAATCAATTTCAGAGGCTATTCTATTATAATGGATGTTACTTTCATGTATCCTAAAAGGGTTTCTGGAAGGATTCATAGGCTTATTCTTTGTTTTTTTTTTTTTGGAAATATGGAAAACAATGGACTAACTTGGATCAACTAGAGCAAGTTAGCATTACTAAAGAAGCATTGAGGATAGATTATAAAAATCATTTTATATTTGTATAGAGAACTTATTGCCAAGAGTATTTGGAGGTTCATAGTAGGTACAAGTTTATGGCTAACCATTTTAAATGAGAAATATATGGCACCTAATTCAAGCTTAACCTGGATATACAAGCTTCGAACGGACCATGAAAATGTGTATGTGATCTAGAATGTAGCTGTACTCGAATTTTCTTTTCTTAGAGATGGTAGTTTTTGGAAGGTAGGGAATCAACTCAATATGAAATTGTGAGAGGACCCACGTGTGAGGAGTGGAGTACATCACACTTCCACAACCTATGGTATGGCATCTTAGAATTAGGGATTATATCAATCACACCTATATTTCTGATATTGTATACATATTTGTCTAGGGAGTGAATCGGTTTCTACAAAACACCCAACTTATAGAGAGTGAGATAATAAGGGATGGACCTCCTTCATGAACAAGTCAAAAACTAGTCATGTGTGCCTATTGGAAGAATGAGGAATCAATGGTGTGGGTTTACTCAACTTCTGGGATTATCTCCTAATTCATGTTACAACACATTGATCTCCCAAGTGGCTTCATGAAATATGATGGGGTGATGGTAGATTGTGTAGGAGTTTCAATCCCCCCTTAAAACCTAAAATCTTAATTTGGATCCTCTAACATTACAAAGCCTTGACATAGCACATGTTATAGAAGAAAAATAGGTTTAGTCTAGGGATATGTCCCTTACGCAAGTGCGTTAATGATCCAAATTTCCATATAGAAATAGATTGTATCTACAAAACATTTATATGGAAGGAAATTGGTGGAATCATGGGTTGGAGGAATGAAATGCTTGGCACCTTTTTGGAAGTATATTTATGAAATTAGTGTATAAATTATGAGCTAAACACCCACATAACACTTCCTCTAATAATATACTAGGGAATATGGTTAGTTATGAATGCTAGAATCTTCAAAGCGAGGCTCATTAATCCAATCTAGTGCATGACTCAAGTTATAATATTTTTACAATGTTTTGTTTTGGGGAAAATATGTTATGTTGGCATGAAAAGTGGTAATGGAGAAGATACATCGAGAAAAAACCTAACCTTATTTTGATGATTTTATTTAAGGACAATAACATCCCTATCATGTAGGAGGGATTCTATTTATAAATATATCACACATAACTAAATTTAGACTAAGAATGGGCCTCAACTCTAATAACTATGTGGAACTTTGATCTTGTATTCTACTTTTATTGTTGGCATTGGAAAAGTGAATCACTTGTATTCAAGTATTTAGATATTTGAGGGTTGTTATAGAAAGGCTTAGAGGTGAACATCTTTGCACAAATTTCACACTTTTATCCATGCTAGAAGAAAAAGGTCCCTCATATCAATAGAGAATGGACACTATTGCCAACTGGTTTCTAGAAGAAATTATCACTAAGGAGGTAGCTTGTTGCCTAGTAGGATGTTTTATCTCTACAACTATTGGTTTTTTCTATGACATAAGGTTTATCCCCTATTTTTTTATTTATGTGGATTATTGTTTAATAATGAATATTGTTATATTTTATTTTCTTATCCATTCATAGAAAAATATATATATATGTTATGTTTTACTTGGAAATAATGCTTCCATGTTGAGATTGGAATTGGTTTGAGATTTTTAGGGGGTAGTTGAGAGATTTTCTCAACTCCTATCTCTAAGGTTAGAAGTAGTTGAATCTGAGTTCAACTATTTAATTTTATTGTAAATGAATGAAAGTGTGCAATAAAAAATATATTTTGTTGTATGTATTTCTGTGTGTCATGGCTACTCTTCTAATTATTAACTTGATATCAGAGCCCATATGGGCCTGACCCCCTCGATGGAGGGCCCAGGAAGATGGAAGAGTTTAGAAGTTTTATATTTTATACATAGACTAAGATAGAGTGTGAGTTGAATCAGTTTATTGTGTAAGATTTTCGAGTGTGCCTATATGTTTTGTGTGTAAATATGGTTTCCATACTTTCCTCTTACATTTGGCTTGTAGTTGTGTTGATGGTCATAACTTGCGTATGTGGTGATGGGCAGATGAAATGAATTCTTCATGCATGTGTAAGAATGCAAATAGAGTCACCCAAATGACTTATTCTACACAGTCCAATCAAACGGTTAGCTCACATCTTATTTCCTTCTAAAGAGTGTATTGCCCTTAATGAAGATCAGTGGAAGGGCAGCGTACAACATGATTTTTAGTTGACGAAATCCTCATTATCTGACATAAATTTGACTAAGGGAACACTAGAGATGCTAGGCACATGTGGAAATTCTTTTCAAGTGTTGTTGTCAAAGGAGAAACCATATTTTGAAAAGGATGAGAATCTTTGGTGTATAAGAACTTTATCTAAGACGATACTTTAATTTTTGAACACTTCTTGTTCTTATCATGGAGGTTTAATCACACACAAGTTATCTTTTTTGTGGAATTTCCAGTACTCCAATTGAAGTGTAGTGTAAGGAAAAACGCTCTTGCAATCCACTATCACCCCATCACATGCTATTGTTTCTACTATGTGTGTAATTGGCTAGTCACAATATAAGAGTGTCTCCATCTCCTCATCAAATCCACTGTCTCAATCCCCACATCTAATAATTGTAGCAAGTGCTTGATAAAATCTTAGCCAAAAACCTATATTTGTGATTCAACGTGATCTCCCTCAACCATAATATATGTTTGTATCAATGAATGTGATCTTTGTCATGATGTCCTCTGAAGGTACATGTTGTTACAGTGGTATTTTCAAGGACTTATCGCCAAATGGATGTGTGAATCAGGTTGTCACGATTGGATTAAACTATAGTGATATTCTGTATATTTATGAATCAATGGTGATAGCCTTAGTTCGTTGCTACTAAACTGAATGGGGACCAATGAATTATAATTATATTTAAAAACAGTCTTGTCATTCTATTTGTTAGAGCTATTGGAGAGCTTTTCGCGTATGGTACACTGATTGTTGGGTTGTTGTGTCAACTTGATGGGGATGTTGAGGAAGTGGATATTAAGCTTTGTGTGACAACGCTATTCATAAATGAAACTTGCAAAGTAATTACCACGTATATATTGCTCTCTCTCTCTCTCTCTCTCTCTCTCTCTTCTCTCTTCTCTCTTCTCTCTCTCTTCTTCTCTTTCTCTATATATATATATAATATAATATAATAGTATATATATTATATATATATATATAATATATATATTATATATATATGTAAAAGGTCAGAACTATTATGAATAGAGGGATATAATTAAATTAGTGGTTCTTGATGTTCTTTTGTGCCAAGAGAACATATAGCTAATTTGATTATGTGAGTCTATAATATGTTGATGGGTCTTGTGGTGCTTTGGGCTTCAAAAACATCAGTTATAGGCTATCCATTAGTGTGTAAATTTGTGTATGTCAAAAGGTCAGTTGTATGGTTGACTATTGGATAAGCTCAGTACATAGACAACTTACCTATATAACTAGAAGTATGTATTTTGATGCATACTACTAGGATGGAAGCATGTCCATAAAGATATTCAATATATAGGCTATTCTTTGGGGTAGTCAAGAAGCATTGATTGTACAAAGTTTTTCAATGATGGTGAGAGGCAGTTATGTTTGAAATGGAAGTTAAGTGGCAACTCAAAGATGTGGTGGTGAAGAAAGAGCAATGTTTGCGAGATTCTAGAGTATATGTGAGTTTTTAAGAAGACGAGTGAGACAAAATTTATTTTTGTTGTTGTAATGTATGTTTTTCAATATTTTCCATGTAAGCATTAAGGGAGGGACCTGGAAATAATGCTTCCATGGCTTCCATGTTGAGTTTGGAATTGGTTTGAGATTTGTAGGAGGTAGTTGAGAGATTTTCTCAACTCCTATCTCTAAGGTTAGAAGTAATTGAATCTAAGTTCAACTATTTAATTGTGTTGTAAATGAATGAAAGTGTGCAATAGAAAATATAATTTTTTATATATATTTGTGTGTGTCATGGCTACTCTTCTAATTATTAATTGCTTTGAATATCATAACTATCAAAGCAGGAGAAAAATTGAAAGTAAAATATTCTTATTCTATCTAATTAGTTTCTACTTTTAAGGAAAAAAAATATATAATTCATTCAATATTTAATAGATAATTAACATGTGCAATCTATTATTATAATAATAATAAATAATAATAGATAAAATTATAAAACAGAAAAAGAATTAATATAATTTATCTATAGATACAGATATTTAAAAAATATTAAAACAATTAAATCTATTTCAATCCAATTAAATTAAATAAATATATATCATATATAATATAAAATAAATATATATAATAATATATAATATATATCATGCTAAGCACTAAAGGGATATCTTAATCCGTTTCACACACAACATAAAGTTGGCAAATAAAATTTAAATAGAATATCTCAATGGTAAAAGAGACAAAATTCAATGTCCACCTTAAGCCATAGAATTTTATAAAAGCATGAACATATATAGTTCAGGGGAATGTACCTTGTGCAAAATGCACTGAGAAGTCCAATTTTTATCAGGTCATAAATTGTATCTACAAAGAAGTCCGTATAGAGGAAATGGATGGATTAATGGGTTGGACGAATGTAAGGATTAACACTGTGATCGAGGTATGCTTATGAAATTGGTGTACAAACTATGGTGGCAAGCCACATATAGAACTTCATCTGACCTCTATTACGGGCTTTGGTTGGATAATAATGTTAGTCACTTCAAAGATAAACCTCATTATTCCAACCAACTGTACGTATGAGTAAAGTAATAGGCTTTTAACAAAAAAAACAGGCTTATTTTGATGAGGCCATATAGAGACAGTAACATCTCTATAGTGCAGGAAGTATTCTATTTCTAACTAGATCTCACATATCTAAATTTAGAGTAATGACAGGCCCTTGCACCACGAACAATTATGCAGAGATTTAAGCACTCAGGTTGCTTTTATTGTTGGGAAAAGCGAACGATTTGTGCTTAAATATTTAGAGATTTGAGATTTCCATTTACACTTTAAATATAAGGGAGGGGAGAGGGGGAGATGTATAATGTTGATACATTTAATTTAAGAAAATTTTAATGCAAATTATAAATAAAAAAAATATATATATAATAAAGGTCCATTTTTAATATATATGTGTTTTTTAAATGTCTTTTGTACATTATAAGGAGGGGAGATGTGTGTTTTACTAATCTGTTTTTTTAGGTGTATAGTTACATTTCAAAGATTGATTATTTGGTATGAATGAGGTAGGTAGTGTTTTTTGTTTTTAAGATGGATTTTGTAAGAGGTATATTAGCAATTAATATTGCTCATTTTAATTTTGAATCTATCATGTAGAGGATAAAATTTTAAGGAAATATTTGGGCAATAGATGGATAGCTAAGATGGATCTGGACTAAGAGTGTTCGAATGGAGTACTTTTCATTATCTGGAGATTTATAATTCTAATCTATTGAGCATGAACTTGACAAGATGGATGTTGGTTAAAATATTTGAATAATGGTTTCTTCACTATGACATAGATTTGTAATTCCTTATGTAGTCAACATAGACTTGAGAGATTGCTCATTAAGAAGCAATATAAATCAAAGAAAATTTTAAGGATAGAAATTTATCTTAAATTTTATATACCTTTGTCAATCTTATTAGTCCCTAATATGCAAAATTTCTGCCTTTCTTTTTGTAAACAAATTCAAATATATAATATCTTATATAGCTTCTATAAAATTTTGGCAATTTTTTAAGATCAATTGATTTTATATTATAAAATTTGGGTGAATCATTTTGAAAAATAATAGAAATTAAAGAATTTGTTTTTTGGAAAAACCATGGAAAATTAGTCATCCAGGATATGGTGTTAACATGTAACATATTAAGAATCTATGTAAGTCCATCCTAATCACAAATTTATTATAACATGAGAGGATTAAAATATAAGGAATAATTTTCACCTCAAAAAATTAGTGATCTTATAACATGATAAATATAAAATTAAGATAAATTTAAGTTATTAAATTTTTTTATCTTTCATATATATATATAGAGAGAGAAAATAAAAACAAAGACACTTTTATTTATTTGTATATATTCTTATTTACCTTTTAAATAATAATAGTGCAATTATACAACAAATGACCCATAAATAATAAAAACAAATGAAATCAATCCATTATAAACATATATATTTAATGTTTAAAAGAAAATGTAATAAGATTTCTAACTATGGATATTTACCCCATTTTATCATGGACTAACCTATAAATAGGTTTTGTTGCAAAATCATAAGCTAATAACATGCATTATCAATATCACGTGCTTAAAAAATAATAACTCCTTTCACATGTCATTTCTTAAACTTGTTTTAATTAATCAATTTAATTAAAAAGCCAAAGGTTGCAATTACTTTTGAGATAAATTTAGACCTTTGATTTATAATTTCTTTTGCATAAACACACATGAGAGATGACCTTTTCACATGGATTCCCTTAACAATACACTCATTCACCATCAATCCAAACACTTGTGGGAGCCTTTGATTTATAACTATTAATAAAAAGTATTTAAAATATTATATGGATGTTAAATTCCTAACTTGACTTAATAATTACTAATAATTAAATTAAAATTTTACAGACCGTATTTCAAAATAAAAACAAACACACGTGTATTTTTTCATATATCTTTATTTCACTTTCTGTATTTTCATGTATCTTTATTTCATTTTTTAATACTATTAACACTATTGTGCTTTTGCTTTGACATATGGATAACTTTCAAATGTCTTGGAAAAAAGAAAAGACAAACTTAAGAAAAAAGGTAATTGAGCGAGATGTTGTATTATCTGGTTATGTTATGTAAACATTTTGACAAAATGAAAAATAAAAAATATTAATTTCATTTTTTTCTTAATCTAGAGCAATCTACAAATAGGTTGGTCTCAAACCTGTGTGACACGGGTCAAGTCCATCCACTAACTTGATCACCTCTATGTGCCTACATATGCCCCTTCCACATACACTGGTGAATTAAGGAGATTTGAACCCCGAGCCTTCTCACATATAACACTTGATTTTTCCACCATGGCCAATTGAGCTGCGTAAGGACTAAATTTTATAGTATTTAAAATAAAATTAAAATTGAAAAAATATAGTAAATGAATGCTTATAAATATTGTTATGATAATTTAGTTAAAATTAAGTTCATAGAGAGAGTTTATCAGTGACAGTTTTTGACTCCATGTTTTGGCAACCCATAATTTTGTCAATCAAATTGTTATATATATAACCAACATAGGTCCCTATTAACTCCTAATCTATCAAGAGGGATCAAATCTGTCAAGGTGGAAAACTCTTTTCCAAGTGGAAAATTTAAGGAGACGTTTGCACCTGGAGTAATTTGATCACATTCAATTCTTGTTAAGTTCATAGTTAAGATGGATCAAGGTTGGTTTGATCTTTTTCCATTGTTTTTACAATAATATGTATATAAAATAATACCATTGGCAAAATAATGGGTTGTCAAAACCTAGAACTTAAAAACTGCAACCATAAATTGACTTTATAGCCTAATTTTAATTTTATTTTAAATAATTATTTTAATTTTATTTTATTTATGCAATTCAAAGGGTTTAGATATGATAAAATTACATCTCTTAGATAATGAGCTAGAGTCTCTCTACACAATTAGTTTTCTTGTTTCCATTGGAGTTTTTCTTTTTTGTAAATTAATACTTTCTATTTTCAAAAAAACAAAATTACATTGTTGTAGCAACTGAATATCATAGGAATTGCATGTTCCTCATTAACACTATCATGTGTTTGATAGATAGAAAGAATCACCCCAATTGGGGATAGACTTCAAAATGACTTTTCTTTCCTCTTTTTTTCACAACCTTGTTCCATTCAACAAGAGGTAGGTCAGCCAATGTTATTTGCATATTATTGTTGAGAGCTAAAGGATTGGCTTATCGGTGTGAAAAGATGTTGATACATGAGCATGCTTCGAAATACCTAAAGATTTTTTCTGTTTACCAACTTCTTGTTTACAAGGGTTACTGTGTTACATGTTGAGTCCTCGTGAGTTTGATGAATAACGACAGTATGATCTAGATCTCCTAGAAGCATAACATAAACACCCTCATCCTCTTGGTTAGAAATAGAAGAAGTCTCGCCCTCCATAGGGGGTGAGAGACAAGGTTTCCAACTTTTGGATTTGGGAGTTCTATTGAGACATTCCTTGATGGGATTCAACTTAGGGCAACAATTCTGTAAATGTCCAAATTGAAGACAAACTTGGCACCGAAACACAATGTTCTCATAATCCAAAGATTAGTTCCAATGTTAATCTTTGATTTTTAAATTTATTTGATCTTGAAACCATTTATTAAGATCATTTCCACACAAATTCTACCATAGGTGTACAAGTGACGCTGTCCTCGAGAGGGATCTGTGGCAAGAAAATGACCCAAGGAGTTCCCAATACCCTGAAAATTTGTAAAGTGTCATGGGTGGGCAAGTAGATTGGGAGATTGAACCCATATTAGGAGTTTCATAATAACAATTGTTGTAGAGGGGTTGAAATCCAAAAACTAGGGGGTTATAAATAAACCAATTTTACCCTAGAACCAACGACAATCGGGTAGCGTGTTTCCAATTCATTTATAAGATCCTCGAAACACAACCATAAGCCATTGAAGTGACATATCAGGTCTTACTCGACATAGACGTGAAGGAAGTGACACAGAAATTTCTAGAGAGGTTACATCCTCCACTTTGTCCACGTGGAATGCCCTAGGAATTGCCTCAAGTTGATGAGAGTTGGGGCCTATCGTGAGGGTATCATTGAACCCCTAGTTCTACCATCAAGATAAGCAACAAGAAAGATAGATGCACCCTTCTTAATGTCATAGTCGTAAGCAACTAAAAAGATAGAAACATCCTTCTTAATGTCATAGTCTCTCAGATCCAGATCCATCTTAAGTTGTCTTAGTTTAAATAAAAACCTCAACACACCCACCAGAATTTTTGTCAACTCTTATATTTTCGTTAAGAGAGTAAATACGACAGCATCTTTATTGACCATGATAAAGAAGGACTTTCCAAATAGAAACCAGATGGATATTGGGAATTTTTGAGGATCAATTTCCCCAAACTCCTTCCATGTTTAATTGGTCCCTTTTGTCAAACACCTTACATATTTTATCTTTCATGCCACTCTCCTGAGGTGCTTCTCGTTCAAGCTTTTTGACAAACATTTTTCGAGCAACTAACCCTTCAATGGCCATTCTATACCATGCCCTGGCTCCCACAAAACATCACCATAGGCGCTATGGTATATAGCCATTAATATTCGAGCCATAATCTGCATAGACGTCACCGCTGGAACTAAAAATTCCCAAGCCCTTGGGCTCTCAGCCACCAACATCAGCTCCGATTGCGAAATTGGGATCACGGGGATTCCCTGTCAAACTCCTTAACGGGCTGCAACCTGTCCCTCTCGGCGGCCGCTGTCATCGCGTATTCTCCTCTCCATTCCGCAGAGTTATCCATGTGTTAACGCGTTAAATAAATCAACAACTTTTGTAACAATAGTTTGGTTTATTTTATTTTATTCTTCCATATCTGTAACCATAATGCAAGGTCAGC
The DNA here is from genome assembly GCA_000404065.3 of Pinus taeda. Taxonomy (NCBI): domain Eukaryota; kingdom Viridiplantae; phylum Streptophyta; class Pinopsida; order Pinales; family Pinaceae; genus Pinus; species Pinus taeda. The sequence goes on along the minus strand of APFE030827590.1, from coordinate 6,452 downwards.
GTATGCTCATGCCCATCCACATGCACAATGTAGTTAAACTATTTATGAAGACATGACATGGGATAACATTTCATATGCACATTAGAGTGCTTCCTTCTACTCATGTTTGCGGCATCAGGAAAGTTACCAGATTTGTGAATATGGTGACCCCGTCCTCATATGCTCATCCAATGAAGGGTAGGTTGCAGGTGTTGAACCGACCCTATTTGATGGAGAGAAATGGATTTTAACAAAATGGATCCATTCCTCCGAGCTTTGGGCAGGTGAGAGCTTTGAGTGGATCGCGAATCAGAATGAAAAATTCCTTTAGTATGGAGGCGAATTTTGTTTTTGACGATCCTGATAATCCTCATAGTCTGGGTAAACTACGAAGCTGCTGGGAGAACAGTGGAATACGTAATACTGGTGAAGACATTGAGAGTGGAGAGATGACCGGGGAATAAGGTTCTCATTCTCTCATGGGGGCCACCCATTTCACACGGTGGTGTTATCCATCTATAACAATTACACCGAGAGTGTAGTGACTGAGGATAACGTGATACATATAAATCGCGAATATATTGCAGATTTGGGTGAAGACGAGATTAGAGGCCTCGTATACAGAGAAACTGGTCGTTTATCGCTCTGGGACCGACGCAGAAAGGCTCCTCCCAATATGCTTGAAGCTATGGCCGAATATATAAGATTGGCTGCAGGCTTCAATGTCTCAAATCCATCGGTATTTATGAAGATGCTCGAATATACTGAACGAATTTGGGGTGCAGGAGCACTGGTGACAGCCATGTATTTAAAGTATTGTGAAGATGTCAAGAGTGGGTTTGTAGCCTTAAATTCGTTCTCAAATACTACACAGTATTGGCCTTAAGTTGTTTTTCAATTACTGGATGTTGTATTGCGGTTATAGTTTCGTCCCATGCTTTTGTTGCGTATTGTGCAAATTACTCCACATTTAAAGTGGGTGTCGAATGATTCGATCGCCGTCGTTATAAGGCTTGGTATTTTTATGGTGCCCCGTGAAAAGATTGAAAAGGGTTTGTATATTTGTAGCCTATGAAAAGGTTGACTTGTAACACATTGGGTTGTTGATATGCTTCAGTTCTTTTCAATGCGTGACATCTACGCCATGATGCCAAATGACTTTACTCAATAACGGCAACGCTATCCCTGCGGTTTGTTGTACCGCACTCTTACAACGCTATCCCTGCGGTTTGCCGTAGCACAATGTTTAAAATGAATTTCGAAATCATTTAGAATGATCGAAAATTAGTCCATTGACCAGGTTTATTCCATAAAATATTTCCAAATGTTCACATGAAAAGGACTGCTCGATTGACGAACAAAATCACCGTCGCTTATGTTTCTCCATAGATAAATATAGTAGGTTAAACAACTTTTATAATACATGGTTTTAATGCACAATGGAATTTTTTTGTCTAGTTGCTATGTTGTGGTTTTTGGAGATAATTTAAGAGTTGAGGAGTGGTCACTGCTTTGGACATTTTAATGTGTCTTATAGATAAATTTGTTAGGTTTAAAGACTAGATATAAATTAATGAATTATGGTTTAATTATCTTACTTAGAGGTAGATTAAAGATGTACATAAACAATATCTCATTCCAAAGAATTAATGCTCAAATCTAGTGGCCTACACACAGAGTGTGGTTTGGTAGATTGTTTTAGTATAGGTGAAAGAGGAAATTCAAGGAAAGAAACCAAGTGCATTGGGTTGAACATAGAATCTTATGCACTAGATCTTGGTAGAATCACGAATTAGACTCAAGAAATGACATGCAGAAATCACAGAGTGCATTTAAGGCTTGCAATCTGACATATCATAGGTATCATTTGCCATGACATAACATAGATAAATCTACAACTTAAATTAAAATTAACAGTTATAATTACACAAGTTCTTAAGAAGAAAAACGCATATGAAGTGATAAACAAAGATAGAAACACATACTACACATTTCAATGCTTGGAATCAAGAGAAAACTTCTTCATTAATCTTGAAGAATAATATACATCTAACAAGTCCAAAACTTGTAAAATTTGCATAACAATGACAAACCCCTTGACATAAAATTGAATCCCCACTAATGAGTCTTTATTCCCTTTTTATAGGGAGAATTAAAACAAAAATAGTTAACAAAAATATCTTGGAATGCAACAACTATCTAAGCTACTTTGTTATGTGAGTGTGTAGCTAGCCTAGTTGTCCTGATGATTACATAGCAAACTTGATTCTCTTCTTGAAAGTCAAATATTTACAAAAATACAAAAATGATATGGATATTTCATGATTCCTGAATCAAAATATCTTCATTGTTGACTCCTTTGATCTTTTGAGGTGGACCCAAGCTTCGTTGTTTGGACCCGTGGTGGATTGATGAACTGGTCACACTTCTGCCATAATGTTGGGTCTATCATAGCGGTGTGGATGAGTGTGTTGTAGACCACCCTCAAGTTTGTGAGCTCAGTAAAATTAGGTTTGGTAGCAAATATGGTTTTCACTAGCCATAGTAGCTGAAAATCTCTTTGCAAATAGTTGATTATAGCTCTTTCCTTGAGAGTGGCATTCTTTTCATGTGAGGAATATATTTTTCTTTTAGCTTCGAGCAACAGTTGCTCATACTACTCCCATGGAAGCAGGTTCACTTGAAAGTCCCAACAACTAGGCAATCTTGCTCTAGTTCTTTGATGAAAATTGGAATTAAACATTGATACCGACTTTGCCAAATCATTCATACATTCCTCAGCTCTATCCCTTGCTCCTTTTCTCTAAACCACTTTTGAAACTTCGATAATCACCCCTGTCCTTTCAATGATATCCATTTCTCTCAAGTCATCAACTAATTTTTCATTGAGGTACCTAATCAATTTTTATGTTGTATTGACATTTTTAGCTTCCTCATCCTTGGATGATAGGGTGGGAAATTTGGTGTTCTTGACTGCAGCTCTTTGTTCTGCCATTAATTCCACATGCTTCCATATGTTCTTCACCTCAAAAATAATATCATCCCACATTATTTGTCTAGCTTCAATGAGAGGCATGTTTCCTTTCAATTTATTCTTCAGCTCTTTGATTCTGTCATTTGTAGTCTACAATCTACTTTTGACTTGCTCTGTAGTTCCCCTTATTTACTCAAGTTGTTTCTCCTTGTTTGAGAGCAGGTACTTGTTGTTGTCCAAGTCAATTTGTATCTTCTTAATCTCGCTCCCTGGTAGTTTCAAATCAGTAAAAGCTTGGGTCAACTTCTCTGTAGGGTTTTGTGGGTTGTTTAGTACAATAACAATACAATTATGAGAATCAATTCTCTATTGAAGCTCTATAACTTTTTGTTTGAGGTCTAACATCTCATTATTTCTCTCTATCAACTCTTTGGCCAAAATTTCCTTCTCATTCTCTACTTCAACCAACTCCCTTGTTTGTACATGTGTTTTTGTAGGAATCTTAAGTTGTTGCCACAATGGTTGAATTTCATATTGTGAACCCTATATAATGGCATCTACAACATCTTTTTCATTTGGGTCTACGCCAAGTTTTATAATCAACTCTTTGAAGTCCTCATTTTGCAAATAAAGGGCTCTTGAATTGACCTTCTCCTATTTTATCTCAGTGGTAGCTTTCTCCAATAATTTTTGGCCTTGCTAATAGTCAAGGATCCTCTACTCAATTCGTTGTAGATCATCTCCCCTGCTTGCCTATGTGAATTGATCTTATCTTACAATAGAACGCTAGCTATGTCTAAGGATAGACCCACTTTCCTGTATTGTTGTCTAGATGGAATGGATTGCATTAAAGGATGATATAGTAAAAATTTCATTTGGTTTATTTCTAGGTCGATGGTAGCCAAAAGCCTCGTTTGGTATGGGACTGAATGAGATGCTAGTTGTGATAACATCTCATCTTTGATCTTCTTATTCTTCTCTTTTGTCATCCACCCTTCTTCCCATTTAGGACTTGTTGTTGATGTGCTCCCTAATGAGACAGGAATTTCTACCTCAGTTGAACTCGAAGTGGTAGCCTCTTGAGGATCCTCTAAAAGCACATGGAAATGTAGCTGGTCCAAATTTACCTTTGTCAATTTGACCTCAATCTCTTCGTCATTTTTTTCGTGAAGTTTGGCCTTTTTGGTTGATGATGCATCCTCCATCACCATGTCTCCAACCTCATCAGCACTCCTTTTCTAGGCTCTCTTTTGTGACTAGTGTCTCAACCTCCATTTTAGTATTGATAAGCTAGGAGTCTAAATTATATTTCCATTATAACTCGGGCCTAGATTCATGTTCATACTCAAAAGCATTGATTTCTCTCCTCCTCTTAGATATAATATGTTAATTTTAGGTATGTTCTATGCATAGAGCAATTTATTTCAATTTTCACAGTTAGCTCAATATATTTTCCAGATTAGCAATCACATCAGCATTAAAGTAAACTACAGATAGAACATAAACATAAATCGCAGAAGACAAGCCAAGACAAGAGGACACAAAATGTGGTGCTAGCCAGGGACAAACCTCAATGTGGGGAAACCCTTGATCAATTATTCTTATATGTTCTTCCATAGTTCAGCAGAGAGAGAGAGAGAGAGAGATAGTATGTTTACACTAGTAGTCAACACTTTGACTTATCTAGATAAGAGGATAGATCATCTCTAAGAAGATGATACATGAGATCCGTTGAAGACATGCTACTTCAATTGATTCTCCAAGGTGACTCCTTCACCTATAATTGTGCTACATTTCATCATGATGATGCACCTCACTGCGCTGCACCATGCTGCACCCATCATCACTATGCTGCATCTCATCACGCTTCATTAATCATGATTGTACCCATCAATGTACTGCATCATGTTCCATTGTTGCACCATGTTACCATCCTGACCTATGTGTTGGTTGCACCTTGCTTGCTTGTTTTCCTTTGCTTGCTTGTTGTCCCTAGCTTGCTTGTTGTCCTTAGCATGCTTGTTGTTTCATGCTAGTTGTCTCTTGCATGTTAGCTGTAACATTGCATGCTTGGTGTATTTGTTGCTAAGCACCATATAATTGTCGCAATGTTAGTTAGTTGTCCCTTCCATGCTGTTCTCCTTCGAAGACAGATGCTCCGGATGTTTCGACAATTCCTAGCAGTTTCGACTATTCCCAGCAGTTCCAGTTGTTCTCGACAATTCCAGCAATCCCGACAGTTTTGTCTTTTCCAGGAGTCCCGGATTTTCCTGTAGTTCTAACTTTTCCCACAGTTCTAACATTTCCAAATTTTCCAGCATTTTTGGTAGTTCTGTTTTTCCATCATTTCCGGCAATTCCGACTTTTTCAGCTTTTCCGACAGTTCTGTTTTTTACAGTAGTTCCGTCTTTTCCATCTTTTAAAAATGTAAACTTTGAAATGGGAACTATAAACTCAAAACGAGAACTCTGGCCAAAAACCACAAAAAAAATCAAAAACAGCGCTAAAAATGAAAAGTGTCTACACTAGAACAATGTTTCTATTTTTTAGGCATCAATTTTGAACATGTTTTAAAAATGGCAGTGACTACGAAATTTACTATGAAATTTTCATGCAAAATATAGCTTCAAAATGAAAATGATGATATTGGAACAATGAATTTTTTTTTTTAGGGTCAATTTTCAAATTTTTTTATAAAAGCTAGTAAAACCAATTTTTTATGTGTCAAACAAAGTTGTTTATGAGGAAAAAACACATTAATGTTTTTGGTAGAATATCATTTTTCTTTCCTAAGTATAAATTTAACATGTTTTCAACCATAACATGCTAGATACAAAAGAAATTGAAATTTTTTCAACTATAAAATTAAAAAACCATGACATTATGAACACATTACATCACTAAATGAATTCAAAGTCATTATTTGTATATTGGATAAAAAGTACATTATATCTCTAATTTAATATTGCATTGTAGATATTTTAAACAATAAAATTTATCATAATTAAGACATATAATCCAATAACATAAAAATGCCTCATAACTTCTCATTTAACACCATATGGAAAACATTAATTTTATTTGAAGATACAATGCATACATCAGTTATATAAAATGTCTTAAACAATTATTCAAAATCACTCATATTTTCTTGCACACCATTAGAATTCACATCTTCAGATGAGTGACTAGATGTTGACGAAGATGTTCCATATTCTTCTCTTTCATCGATTAGTGCCCCATCTGAGTCCACATGCATGCCCAACATTTCAGGTTTCAAAATTCTTCTAGATCTACAACTGGTTTCAGCAAACTCCCATGTCAAGACTGTTCCTTCTGGTAACAACCTTTTCAGAATCTCTATCGTCTTGAAGCAAAGAGTTCCTCTCTTTGTTAAATTGAACTCATAAAGAAGTATGTCAACATCCTCCAATTTTAATATGTCTGTGCGGTGGAGATTTATATTTGTACCCTTTCTTTTTCTTTTTCCACCATTTGT